>OX419599.1:6180191-6275357 GCA_948473455.1 Teleiodes luculella | reverse complement strand
GGGCTGTTTATTTTTTATTGACTATTCAGGGTGCTAAGAGGCTCATTAAACGGGAAACCTAAAATATTCTCATGACTAAATATAATATCACGGTTCATCTCTATAAATATAGGAGTCTAACCGAATCTAACAAGATATGGGTTAGACAACTAAGCATTATGTGTTAAATTAAAGGAAGGGAAGAGTAAATCTTACGTGAATATAATTCACTCTAGCGTCGGCTATTTCAGTAGAAAAGGGTGGGTAGAAACTCTACTATCTCTCTATAGTACATATCCTTACTTATAAGACCTTCATGAAGTTCTGTTGTTCAGCAGAAACATCGTATCATAGTGTTTATATTCTGATCTATAAGGTATTATAATAAATTATGATACATTTTTGCTTATATTTTTTGTCCAAAGTTTTTTCACCTGGAATTTGCTGGCAGTTAAGAATCGATTGTACATCATTGCAGACACGTTAATTTGTTAGTCATTCAAAAAGACTGATACTTGATAATTTATACACATTAAACCACTAGGTATAACTATTGGATGTACAGAATGTACATATATGTCTAACAGCTGACCACTGAAACAACAAAGTCAACAAAAAAAAACTACCGAAAAAGAATCTAAAGGCAAGATTACTTAGTAGTTTTAATATGCAACACGCTCTTCTACAATGAGTCCACAAAGATACTTAAATAACAAGGGTTTAAAATTCCATCTCGTTCAAGAAACTAACTAGATGGAGCCATTTCCATACGAGTACCTACTACTCTGAATTTGATCACATTTCTTGTTTCACTCCAACATGTCACTTACATATCACTCAGACGCATTGAGGGATCCCAAACGATAACGGTTGGAAAAAACACCACATTTGAGCATATGTTGTCGAGTCTCTTGATCCTTCCTTACGTAACATTCCCGTTTGTACTGAAAATTATTCCTTCCGCTCATTCATTCAACAAGTTCGGAATCTTGCGAATATTTTAAAGTGATTCTTCGCAAAATATGTAGAGATATTCCATAAAAAAATCCTTTAAATTGTCTTATTCAATTTCCTTTGCAAGCCCAAGTAATGTAGTCAGTCAGCATGTGACATCTCAATAACTGAATTGATTTCAAGAAATTATCGATTTATGCTTTGATTTGTATGTGTCATATCATGAATATATTGTTGGTTTATTGTCGTTTGACGGTTTCCCCTTTTATGTGTAAGCGCACGTGCATTTTACTGGGTTGGTGATCAATGACGTGTCGCTGCGCCCATTACCCGCGAATGGCGGCAACACAGTCCTCGTTAACTCTCACTAAACAACACTTATAATACTAGCTAACGTTTTACTGCTAAGCGTTCATGTATGCCTAGTACCTACTGGTTTATCTTTTACTATCAGGAAAGTTAAGCCGTCATTTATTGTATAACATGCCCTGTTCATGCACGGGTGACTGATAGATGTATGTGAAACAGTGTTTTCTATTATTTACAATATTGGTAAATGATGATGATAAGAATGTTAAAACAGATTATTAACGTAGGTGATCATAGATAAAAGACCGATAAGCCAAGTAAGAAGCCTATTGAAAATCTGATAAGTAGAGTAGGTTTTTTTTGTCATACCTATTGTCACGGAATAAGAATGTGGGAGGAAATAGAATAGTATTAAATCGTAGTAAGACATTCATGAAAAAAATCTTTTTATTATGCCACATTGTTGAATTTAAATGACAGAAAATGGATAAATCACTTCATATTTCGTATTCATAAATCGTTAATATCTGGATTATAAATTTATTCTGGAGATATATTTACTGCCGATTTCTGATAAGACATTACTTGACTTACGACTTATTTATCTCGAATGCTAATTGTAAATCAAGGTAGAGTTAAGTTAAGACGCTTAAGTATGATTAATTTCATAGGATAAATTGTTTTATGTATTCGTGTCATATAGTGATGCTTGCTTGTCTCTGATGGTTTTATAGTTTATAGATAGCTAATATATTTCCGTTATATCAATACGTTTGGGATAACTATTGTCTACGCTACGATGCGGGTTGGCAGGCGCGTCTCGATTATTCTAGAGATACTTGATAATCTTCATTATCGTAGGTTTAGTAAGCCAAAAAATAACCGCGCGCGCGCGCCATAAATATTAAGTGAATGGTAATATTATTATAGCACTTGTTGTTTTCATACAATACAAACTGCAATAATTGTTAAAGTTACTTATTTTACGTGAGTTTATTTTGTCGGCAGTTATATGTATTTTATGAAAACTATGTACGCGGTTTTGTTTTCACCAAAAATATGAAACTGATCAGCTTTCCTCGAGAGGTGCTTGAATAGAAATTTTATAATTATAACTGAACAACTTTGTATGAAATAATTAAAAGACCATGTTTTGAATGATGAAACCTACTTTATTGTTTTAAAGCTTTTTCTTATATCTTTTTTTTTTGTAAATAGTAATCCGTATGTAAACATTAACCAATCTAGTTGCCTATATACTTAGCTATACTCGTGAAGTAGACGCCTTATTTCAATAGTGGGTACATTAGAGAAGTTGAACACGCGAGCGGCGGGGAAGTTTTCACTTTGCAGTTGTCTGTCGCTTTGCTATCTCACATTGGTGACATAATAGTAAACGTGCGCGACTCATGCGAAGTGCTATAATTATGAGAGATGTATAGGAAAAGATACAAACATTATATATCTCAACCGTTGAATAGGTACATGTTTTATGAGACAACCTCACACACGAAACATGGTCGATGAAACATAATTTAAAATTAATTAAGTCATGTTTAAAATACGCACTGCATAATATATTTTCGTTTTACAACTGTCGGAGAAATTACTCGTCTTAAAAAAAATACGTTTAAATTATGTGTAAAATTGCGGTTTTCGCAATAATAAATTCGCCATTTATTATTTAAAAACTTAAATGATTTTCATAAGTTTACAATGGGCAGGCAAATATATAACTTCTGTCACAAATTTGATATATGGTAATTAAAATTGTCTAGTCTAGCCAGCCTAGTCGCGTGCTGAAACACTGTATATGCTATAGATACGGTGTGTGTGATAGATAAACGGCCGCACGTGTATTGCGGTAGGTAGGTGGGGTAGGGTGGGACGAACTACAGATGCCTTGTCGTTTACACTTAACGAGCTATCATAGGTATTTTTCTCATACAATATGTAGTTAATTTTCTCTCGGATTAGAGTAATATTCTAGACGGCCCTGTAGACTAGTCGGTAGTGTGCCCGCCTTTGAAGCAAAAGATGACGAGCAGAGCATGTGTGCTCGATCAGCCATATCTCTTACCGTAGTAGTCTTCTTCTTTAGCCTCACAAACCCTGGTGTCAGAATCATTGAGCCGCCTAGGCTTCTGACATGACTCATCCTATATCCGTAGAGAGTAACCGGGACCAACGGCTTTACGTGCCTTCGAAGCATGGAATCATCTTCCTTTTCGGACAATCAGGTGATTCAGCCTGCAATTTCCTAACCAAACTGGGATTAGAACCTGGAACCTCAGTAACGTCAGGCGAGCTTTTAACCACTCAACCACGGAGGCTATTGTAGTAGTGACTCCATAGATAGCGCGTCTTGTGGTACAGGGAAAAGTTGAAGGCACCAGAACACATGGTACATCACCAATGAGGTGGACAGATAAAATAAAGCTGCAACTCGAGTGCTCAGTTCACGAATGCACCCGGAAAGCTTCAGTCCGCGAGGAGTGGCGCCGTCTTACTCATCGTGATTCAAAATGATGACCACGACCACTCTGGCAAGAGTGTTCCAACTAAGAAGAATGTATTTATCTAAACAAAATGTATGTGTATCAGCCGTCTGCTGTTACTCATTAGTACAGGCTCTTCCTATATTTTGGGGCTTTATGGCTATGTGGGAGATGGCTCAACATATTTACTTGTATGACGGCCTCGTAGCCTAGTTGGTAGTAGGTCTGCCTACGAAGCACAGGGTCGCGGGTTCGAATCCCGCCCAGGGTAAACATTCGTGTGATGAGCACTTGTGTTTGCCTTGTGTCTGGATGTTGTATATTTATATATGTATGTATATCAGCTGTCTGACACCCATAGTAAGGCTCTGCCTAGTTTGGGGTCAGATGGCCGTGTGTGAGATGTCCCACATATTTAGGATTTATTTATTTATTTGTATTGTATTTACTCGTTTAAAAAAGGAAATATTACGCTAGTAACATGAGTAAAGATATGCAAAAATAATTATGTGTGGTAGGTACTTAACACTGATAAAAACAAAGACGAGACAAATGAATCTTCTATTGCCGTCACAATCGACCAGGCTCACTGGATCCCTGATAACGACACCTGGTTATCTATCATTGTAGTCCTTTCCGACTCGTGAAAGGTCAATAAAAACTGGTCGCATGTCCAATGTCAGCGGCAGAGTTCGAGGTCGCTGCGTTGTTGTTTACACGTCGTTTAATTACGCTTGTACGCGTAGAGACGTTGCCAAATCGTCCACTGGTTATCTAATATTTATATTTACTTGTAGAGTAGATAATGGGGATTGGGATTTTTGATGTTTGTTGTTGCCAATCGCAGTTGTCTCAAGTCTGGTCGCCTGCAGCAAGTCTTGATTCACGACATATTTAAGTTACTAAAGAAAACACTTTTGTGTTTGTCTCTTTTTTGTAAGAAAGACTGACTAATTAATGTCTGATTAATCGGCGGTGCCATAAACTATTCACTTACTTAATATTTTGACTGATTCATTTTGTGAAGTGATAAACTATTGAAGCTAGACAAATGAAGTTTTCACGGAGGTTTTTAGGGAACAAAATCAAATTGCTGGCTATCCAATGTTCCTCAAACCGTGGTGCGGTGAAGATTTGTCAGCTATAATCTTCAGAATTCGATTGTAACAAAACTGTATGAAATGGAGAAACTTTCTTATTTTGATTCTCTTATTAATTAGGTAATGAACGTGAATTCTAAAACGGATTAATTTATTTCGTATATTCCCCTAAATAGTCCTTATCTTAGTGACGAGAAATCCTAAATGATCCTTCAATATGAGAGAGAAATCATATTAAAGTTCAAACGCATTCATTTATTCTTAACTAGGTAGGTAGTATACGAAGAATGTTTCATTACTTCAAAATAAATACCTATGATGCTGCAAAGTATTTACCTGAAACCATATACTGCAATTGGTTTGTGGAAACGACTGCAGCGCAGTAATAACGTTTGAAAGCGGCCAGCTTATCTGCGCCGGCGACTACCAGTGTGTGGTGCGACCCACTTCGGATGCACTGCCCACTGCAGGTAAATGTACAGAAGCCAGCACATATGGTTGGACATTCGCACTACGAAATTCACCCGTACCGCTACGGAATACGGGCGCTCTCAAGTGTCAAGCCGCATTTGTTGGCTAATGTAGTTTCGGTATATGTAGATAGATAGATAACATGTATGTATATAGATACTACATTTTGTAAACAACCGTAATTAGTTTTTTTGTACTGGGGAATAAATGTTGTTATACTAGGGACTACTATTTGGTATTCTGTGGTTGTACTAAATATCCTAACGGCCCATATTTGTCCCCACGGCTCGAGCACTGGGAGAATAGGAAAGGAATTATAAAACCACAATGACCGTGCTCGGCTTGAAGATTTTGTGTCGGTCAGAAATATATTAGATCCAGAGAGCCAATCTTTACTGTCATCTCATCTGCATCGACTGCATTTAATCAGTGTTTAGGGAGCAATTTGCGTAATCGATCTACTGATGAGCTCCATCCATGTGAAATAGTGCTATTTAAGAGCGGTGCGGCAACATCTTCTGGAAGCAACTGATTTATTTACCACGCCACTCTGCGACCCACTTCGAATACCTATACTTTCCTAAATACAGAAAATTACGTCATCAATCATAAGTAATTGTGATAATTTTCAATGAGCTCTGTAACTTATTTTACTAATAATATTATAAACGGGGATGTTTGTGAGATGGAAGTGTGTATGTTTGGATGGTCGTTTCACGCAAACACTACTAAATGGATTTTACTGAAACTTTACTGTGATATCAGTTTATACATCAGAATAACACGTCGTCTACATAAAACAAACGTTTCAAATGAAATAAATTCCAAATTATTATTATTTTATATATTTATGTGATACTCGTAGTTTTTTTTTTAAATTCAATCACGATAGTTATAGCAGTTATAGCAGCTAAGATCGATCTATCGATTTATAGCCATGTTTCTTAAATGTTTGGTATACTCGTATATATATTATAACTATAGTATGTACGTATATTACACTCGCTAGAACCAACTTGAAAAAGTTTGCGCCTGTATCCAGAATATGTCGCAATTTTAATAAACTTGGCTTATCAGTTGACCTTTTCAATGACTCACTTGGCCGCTTTAGATCCAAGGTCTTATCAAACCTCAGACTTGAGAGTAACAACGGTTAATGTAGAGATCCATTTTTGAATTACAAGTAATTTATTTTACTCTATCTTGTTAGTTTTAACGCAAATTGCATTTTATTTTTTATATCCAATTTTTTGTTAACTTTTACATAATTATGTAGTATAATAGGATGTTGTGGCTGCCTTCACAAGGAGTGCATTTATTTCTAGTTATAAGAATGTTTATTCGTAGATTGTAAGTTTTATTGTAACTTCTACTGGCTGTCCTTAATAAATAAAAATAAAAAAAATAAAAATAAAAATTACGTACGTGGTATCAACAAATTATTGTGAAGTGTTTATTGTGTGCGAAACTTATCCATGTAGTGAGCATTATTCTAAGAAATCTAGTTAGCAGATACATTTTTATTCAACATCGTATCTTTTAGTTCTCTGACATAAATTGCGTACAGGTGTTTGCGATAAGAATTATCAAAGAGGCTGGGTTATGTTCCCATTGTTTACCTTACCGCGTGCAGTAAACGTTAGAAATCCAATTTACCTTCCAATTTAACATAAACCGCTTAGTACTGTTTCACCGCAGCTTTGATCTTGATACTTATAGAGTTAACGCGAATTTCTATAATTATATTTTATGTATGAGAATGTAACTATGTGCCTTTTACCTCTTTAAAGTTCATCTCTACTATTAATTTCAGTGGAATTATTTGGAATACTTTAATTAGGCTAAGTTATTTTCAAAGCATATAATACTAGATTTTTATTTGCCGATCAGTGACCAGTATTGTTATGACTGACTATACTAACAAACGCAGAGCATCTATGAATATTTATTATTATTTCACTCTTTCGTCCATATTTATAAAAAAGACATCAATGACCAATTAAAACTAGCTAAAAAAAATAAAGCTTTTTGCCTTTTTAAATGTAAGCGCGCGTTTTGTAAAATTTTCTTACAAAAATCGTGGGAAACGCAGACTCACTGAAAAGCCCCTAAACTATAAACACTGGAACGAACGCTAGTTCAAAATAGATTATGATAAAATTAATTAAATGAACTCAAATTGTTTTGTTAGTTCGACCCAAAACAGTGGTTGGGGTTATTGGTAATGTTGTAAATTCATTATTTAGTTATCGTTAGCTTGGTGTAGTGTTAATAACCGCAGAATGCAGAACATGCTTTGTGTACTGAAGTGCGGATCGAAACCTAATTTATATACAAACAGCTATCAAACTGTACACGAAAGCTGCACTGCACTCCACGTTACTTGAGATGTTACCTTGGTGATGATAATGTGTTGAATTTAGGGTTGCTTAAAGAGTATTAATTGATAGAATATTTTTTATCGAAAATATAGTGATGTCGGTTGTTTTATTTAAATGTTAATATTTTCAATGGCCTTTTCTGAGCAGGTTCTATTATATAGTTCGATCCCATTTGTTGATGTCAATAATCTTATGTATTAATCAATAATCTTGGTATCTCTGAACCATAAGTTAAAAGGCACAACAAAACAATTGTTTATTTTTGTTCACATTGAAAGTACGAGTATGTGTTTTTTCTGGTGCAATATTCAATACTCTAGTTTTATTAATTTCGCTAACTTTAAAACCTTTTTTTAAAACAATAAATTTAATCAATCAATCAGCGAAAGTTGCATCATTGATTACACAGTAACTATAAAAAAAGCTAAGCGGCCAAAATAACCAAACAATCGAGTCCACATTGGTTAACTGCATTGACAACCCTTCAAATGCTGAAACACGGAGTGTTGTGTAAACTCACACGGAGTGTCAGCCACAGATAATATAATAGACACACTGGCCAATTGTTCGTAATTCAATATCTCTGTCCGTAGTAGTGTCGTGTCCGCGTGTTTACTAAATGTACCTTGTGGAAACTCCCCATGGGGTTTTGGTCGGGTATATTTAGCATGGCGCTTTCAAAATATTCGCACTACTAAATATACCCGAGTTGGGGTGTCATGATCGGGTATATTTAGGAGTGAATGATGCGCTCCAAGTGTTTACAAATATACCTTGTGGAGATTCCCTGTAGAGTTTTGGTCTGGTATACTTAGTACAGCGCTTCCAAAATATTTTAACTACTATATATAACTATTATACTAGTATTTTGAATGCCAGCATCGTATGTCTAGAAAATGTACCTCCCCCTATAGGATTTTGGTCGACAATAAATAGCATGATAAAATATTTGAACTACTAAGTGCACCCGACTTCGAATGCCATAAAGGGGTATGTTTAGTAATTAATTGTTAATTGTTACTTAAACACTAAGTATATGTGGTTCGTGATATGATATATGATGTGATGGACGGCCTCGTAGCCTAGTTGGTAGTACGTCTGCGTCGAAGCACAGGGTCGCGGGTTCAAATCCTTGCCAGGGCAAACATTCTAACCAATAAACTTGAAAAAATAAACGTTTAATGTCGTTAACCTACACGGCAGCTATCGAAACTAAGTCAATATCATTCATAGTAAACAAACAAATAAAGAAGGAAAAAAATAGCACGCAAAGCCGGTGCGCGACAGAGACGATTAGAGTAACGAAAGCTACGAATTATGTTCGGGTATAGATAGTAGCTACCAATAAAAAACGTGTAGTCCTAACTATACCCGATCAAAGCCAAGCAGGCTCTTGTAATCTAAGCAGGGTATGTTTAGTAACGATTTATTTTTAAATGGTGCTACTATCTATACCCGATGTAGGTCGAGTCGGCGTATCCTGCAGAGGTATATTTAGTAGTAGTCACTTTGTAAGTTGTTCTTCCTAACTGTACCCGAAGATAGACAAGCTCGTGACGTCACTGGCGTCTCCACAAGGTACATTTAGTAAACACGCGTCGTGTCCTCAGAAAAAAAAGCTTCCAATTAGTTTGATAGATGGCATTAGTGTAATATTAAAATTATAAACCGGGCTGATGTGTATTGCCCATAAATGAAAATTACAGAAAATATATTTACCTATTTTTGAAGTTTTTATTTGCTTACAGCTCTGACTCTGGCGCTATCGTTCACAAATTACCATTTTGAGATATTGAGTATCCTTTTATAAATATTGCTTTCTTTTTTAACTTTTACTTTTTCATAAACCCGACTTGTCTCGGCTTGCACTAGTGCCATCTACCGGAAGATATTTTTACTATATTTTCTCACTATGCAAGGCATTTTATTTTAAAAGGAAATCGCTACTGATACTGATAACATCTAATAGCGGTCACCTACCCTATAGGTCAATGAGGTTGCTTTACTCTCGCGTGTAATACAAATTTACCGCTGCGCCATGAGAGCCAATAAATAACCTGTTAAGCTACCACACTTGCTATATTGGTCGGATGTACGGTAAGCAATACAGCAAGAATTCCCTCCTCCGACACGCCTCCCTACCGCCTATGTGTGCTTTATTAATAGCGAGTGCACTATCTTTGCGATAATTCTCATATTGATAATGAATATTTTAAACATTGAATTTGCCCGTACTTCTATGAGAAAACTACAAAATCTCTTCAATATTTAGTACTTCAAAAATTACATTTTATTTTTTGTTGGTCAGTTGATCAGTTTCCACAAAAGCTTTTTTTACCAAATGATACATGTTCGTTCATGGCTCGCTACTTCCATTATTCTGCTAATACTTTATTTATAGATGGACTGAAGCGTGTCAGATCACTGAGGCCATTATTAAGACGTCAGATATTTATAAAATTCCTGTATCTTCAGGTTCAAGTGCAGCAGTGGCGTTATTAGAGTAAATACGACACAACATCGGCACCGGTATTAAAATGTCATTTATGTAGTGCGTTTTTGTCGCGAGATGCTCACGTTTATTTACCGGTTTGTCGCATGTCGGTGGCAAGGCCGCGATAAACTGTGTTGCCAGGTTGTCACACTTTAGACCAGTATTTCCAGTTAAGCTTTTAAATTTTTATGATAAGTTTCTAGACAAATGAGATTAGTTAGCATCTAGACATTCTTTGAGTCTAGTACTGTGTTATTATTATATTTCGGTGAAATCTTGTTTTCTTAGTAATCCTGAATCGCAAAAGGAAACATTACGTGAACATAATAAACTTTACTCAAATTGTCGGAGACATTTCAAAGAAACCATATAACCTTATATTAAAAGTAAGTTAAAGTAGCTTAAAAAGAGCATTGTAACTATTATTTATGTTTTGATTTTATAGTCCTATTTTCATAATGAATTTAAAAAAACAGTTTATTATTATCATGGTAAAGCTTACTGCGGAGTAGGACTCTACAATACAGTTGCCATATCATTCGATAGATGGAGCCTCGGAGAGTAATTTTGTTCGTTCACCCATTACTATGACAAAAGAAAATCCGTGCTTCAATATTTTCATTTTATAAACATAACACCTAATGGGTATAGTCTATTTAAAAAAAAACTGTAGGTATAATAGAGATAAGGTTGGAGCTAAATAAATACCAAATAGGATTTAAATATAATAAGAGTATATGTATTATAGTAATTATAGAATGAGCCAAATGAAATTTTTTTGGCTTCTGACCTGGATAGACAAATTTATTTGAAATGGTTTTGTTCTGCTTTACTTATTTATATCGCGTGATCGATGACATCCTGATTGGTTTATTGTTCTTTTTGGCACTGATAGTCCTGAGTTTTAAAGCTCCGTCCGACCAATAGAATTAACTAAAATAAGTATCTGAAAAGGTTATTATTATTGGACCAATATAGAAGACATGAGACGCTATCCATTTCCTAACCTGTCTTCTTTGTACGATATTCTTTGTCAGCCGCCTTTGTTGCGAACTTTGTAATGTTTATGTTGGCATTAATCCACTTTATTATGTTCCTTGTTTTCCCTGAAATATTGTTTCATATTATCAAGTGAAACTTTCATCACTTTGCGTTCACGGACGAAGGCAATCTGCTTTCCTGTCTTAAATAATTTTCAATAAAAAATTGTATTTGCCTCAAGCTTATTCAGAAACCCGTCGTAAATATTTAGAATTTCATATTTTTTTAACTTGCGATAATATGGACAAAGATTCTGTAGTTTATATTAGGCAAGGAAAACGATCATTTCTGTTATGTAGTTATGTTTATCGTTGCAGTGTAATGCGTATAACTTAAGATGTCATTAATTTCCATTTCTTAATTTACCTTCAGTTGTGCCGGGTTGGTGCCGGACTCGGATCCTAATCAGAAACTTGTGTCAAGTCAAAACGCTTTGAGTTATTGCTATGCGCAAAATAAGCGCAATTTATTGATCTTTGGCAGTGAAACACACCGTGGCTACTCGGCCGTATCGTCAACCTTTTACACCACAGTTACGACCTCTGTGCAGTGAACGAATTAATAAAACAACAAGTGACGTACATTAATTTCCGCGACACCTGAGCTGCGCTCTAGCACCGTTAATTTGTTAAGTAATTCATTAAAGTAGAAGATAAGCTAAAAGCCAGTACGGTTAGTGGAAGCACAATGGCAGAATACAATGTAGTATTGCAGGAAAAGCGACGTCTAGACGGCCTCATTACAGTACTCCCCCCCCACCCGTATAGTGCCAGACCGTAGGTTCGGATTCGGACAGATTCCGTTTAAGTGAAGAGCTTTGTTTTAAGGTTCGGTTTTTAAACAGACTTTATAGATTTTTTGTATGCAAGGAAATATCTAAAGTTGTTTTTTTAGATTTGCGGTCTTATTGTTAAGTTAGCATTTTCGGGGATACTGTTCTGTGTGGATTACATAAGCATGTACTTCTCATATTTAAAAATACCTAAAGTCTTTTTAATTTCTTCAAAGTATACCGTAAACAATGTTAGTAAAGAAAAGAAAATTTTAAATGTTCCCACACCAGCCTTTAATAAAATCATAGGTTATTGTCAGGAAAAGAAGAATATTCTGCTTCAGATCTGGCCTTTACAGTGCTAGACTACAGACCAATATTCGGTTTCGTCCGTAAACTCCACTAACACCCACCCCACCGTGCCTGCCTTCCCACCGCCGCCCCTGAATATGCCTGGTAATCGTATAACAAACATTATTATTTATCTTGTTCTTAAAGGCTTCTAGATGAAAAGTTGATGCCCTTCAGTACAGTTCAACCACCTGTCTACGGACGTCTCGACATTGCTGACATGTAAACCCAAAGTTATTCAATGGAAACAACCTTATTCAATAAATTATTCAGTACGAACAAAATATATAATAATCTTAATTACAGTTCACATGCGCAAAGAAGCCATTAACTGTTTTATAGTCTCCATTTAGGCTTTTAGATGTTAATAGTCATTTGATAGCTTAAATTACTTTATTGGGGTCATATAGAGATGTGTATTTAGATTTGACCTTCACGGTTCCTATTGTGGTTAGTCATCGCTGGTTTTACCACCGTGAATTCAGATGATATCTCCACTGATGTCTGTTAGGACTAGTTAAGATTGTAACATAGGATTTCATAAATACGCGGTCTAAAGAAGTGACGTCATCGTTTCATTTCCTTGTGTAGGCATTTCAAATGAACTTTGCTCACGGAAGATATATTTGCGGTAAGATTGCATTTTTTTCATAGTCTGTGGATTATATTACAAAGCTGCAAAAAACTACGATTAATTTCATTTTAGTAACTTGTTTAATGTTTATCTCTGTATCTAAAATAAGTTTCTTTTTATTCCGAACTTTTTTTTCGGTTTAAGTAGGTAAGGTAGGTACTTAATACTCAGACTTGTAGGTACTTAACGCAATACTCAGACAATAAAAAATATGCTCGGATATTTTTATACCTACACAGTATTTATATTAATTGCTATAATTAAACTAACGTATATTTTATCGTGATAAGACTTTAGTCGGGGTAGTCTAGTCGCATCGACCTCTGTGCGGTGCGTGCCGTGCGAGGGCTCGGCACTGAACGGCTGAACGCCCTTGCCAATGTTGCCAGAACACCAGTAGGACACCTTTATTATAGCTATTTTGTTTGTTCTTTCGTCGTCCATAACATTGCTTATATTTCAGAAAAGTATTTCAACAAGTGTATTATTGTCTTCATTAATCGAAATAATACTAAAAGATAAAAACTCTATATCCTGTATTCAACTGTTTCTAAATTCTGATTGTGCGTTTGTTTATTGATTTTAAATTATACCTTTTTTTTCGATTAAATAAGTAGGATTTAGTTTAAATAGTGGGGTTGGCAACCCAGGTGGTGTCCCTGCCCCCTCGTTGCCCCATATCCCGCGGGGGCGTTGACTCCGGAGGGGGAGGCGCGCGCACGTACGAGATTTACGATCTCCGAGACGCGAATAACATAAAATGTGGCCAAATTCACTTGTTCACCTTAATGGAGAAATTTATATCGCAAACCTGTCTCTTTAATTTGGACGAGCTATGATTTTACTCGTTTCAACTGTGTGAAGGTGGTGAAGATTAGGAGCTTATTGACTTTGAATTCAATAGACCTAATCCAGTGTCTAATGGTTTTCATTATAGGTATTTAAATTAGAGAATCTTATATTTTTCTTTCAACTCGACTTTCGTAAGACATCAATCCGTACTTGGTTATGAACAATACTACACAAATACCTTCTCAGTAAAACGTAGATTATAGTATCGTCTAAAAACAAAAACTACAGAAAAAGTTGAATGTTTATAATTTGTTTCAAATGGTCAAGTGCAAATGGAATAGATGTCGATAAATAAGAATACAACAAAAGTAACACAATTTCCAAAACGAGAATGAATCGTGGGATACGTGTGCTGGTTGCAATTCGTCGCATTTGTAAAATATTGCCATCGGTACAGCACTATATCTTTGTCGAGACGTGTAGTGAACACGTGATATTTGAAAAGATTGCATCAAATACTGTTTTCACCTGCGAAAAGTATCTAAAAGTATCTCAAAATGAAACACTTCCGATAAAGGTAAGTAAATAATATACATCCGATTGGTTCAACGACCTTTCTCTTGGTTTGATAGAGCCTTGAGACAAAAATATTTTTTCACCCAGTTCGAATATTTTTAGGAGAAAAACTAATGTGACTTCCTAATTTGTACAAATATTTTGAAGAAGTAGAAGACTGATCTCCCATACCTATTTTCAGATAACAGGGTAAAATAAAAACTAATGAAGCAAGATTGTAAGAAAAGTTGAGTATGAATACAGTGCAATCTGGAAATAAACTAGATTAAAAATTACCTTCAAAGGAAAAAATTAATTACATCTTGGGAATCCCGCTTCAAGAGTGCGATAAAAATAGCTCTCGGCGTGACCTCTATCGGCGGACTTGAGCAACAACAACCGAAAATAGAAGTAAAGATATCGTGGGCGTCTGTGAATCAGTCACTGTTATTTATTAATTTCTTGTCCTTACCTTTTTCGGAAAGACGTAAAGTATTGACTATACGGCAATTAATATTATGTACAGACATATCCAAAATGTAAGAATATTTTTTTTTCAAGTATTTCTTAAAAATAGGTCAGTAGACAGGGATTCATTCTCGTCATCATTTACTAGACTACGGGAAATTGTTCCTACAATTTTTTTACATGATCTTTTACTAAGTAATTTTACGACAAATGGCTATCACATTTACGATTGATTTTCTTTTGTTTTCTATTCTAATAATTTATTCATCGTAGGTTCTTTTGTAAAATGCGTGCGACACTGCACGTTCGCATTCACTACGAGAACTCTTTCCATTCACTCTGACGTCATATTTGTGGTGGGTGACGAGATGAAATCGAGGTAATGAATTGAATCGTCATCCAGTGGCGCAATACCAATACCTTCGTGAGAGTGTATTGTATTTAATATTTACTTCTCTGCACCAAATGTCGCTTCAATTGCTTATCCCGAAACTTTAGATACATTGAAATGTGACCAGATCGAGGTTATCAATTGAATGATCCAAAGTCACAAATTCTTCATGACTTGTGTATTGTATTCAAAATTTGTTTCTTTGCACCCGCTGCCGCTTCGATTGTTTATCCAGAAACTTCACATAGATTGCTTGTTTCACATAGATGGGTTTCTAGGTTAATCTACATCACACACCCTGGTGTCTAAATTATTAATGATAGATTGAGATGTGACCAAGTTTTTCCACATCATCAAATTGCTATTAGTTGATGGGTGGTGTTATAATAAAATATATTTTTTAGACCTTCACTGGACTGATCGAAACTACTGTGCCTCGTGTGTAAGTACTTAGGTGAGTAAATTCAGATTCTGATTCAATTTCACACAGTAAAACAATACATTCTAAGTAATTGTATACAATTAAGAATTCAATAAACTTTATTTTTATATATGTTACAGTCATAGTGATTAAATAGATATTATTCATAATGACTGGTCATTATATATAATAACAAAATTGACTAGACAATATGATAAATTAATCACTTCATCCGGATATTATTCATAATAGCGGGTCAAAGTTAGCCAAAGTAATAAATACGGTCTAACTGAAATGTCACAAGAGCCTTACTTGTAAGAATAAATAATATGTTATGACCCAGTTAATGAATGTCAGTTCATTTTAAATATTTTATTATTATAGTCTTTAAAGAGAGATACCAAATAGGTACTTTTATTGATCTCTGTGTTCTTTTTTATTTTTTTTTAATGACTAGTGATATTTTCTAATTTGTAAAGTTAAATAACTTTAGAACAATTTTATTTAATGTAGAATTATTATCTATGGCAATGTTATTATAATTCTTAATATTAAAAGTCAAACCTCTTGTGTAACTCAAAATGTCACTTGAGCCTTACTTGTAACAATAAATAATACTTATGACTCAGTTAATGAATGTCATTTCATTTTAAATATTTTATTATTGTAGTCTTCAACGATAGATACCAAATACTTGTATTAATCTCTGTTCTTTTTTGTTGTTTTTAACGGCTAGTTTACTTTATAAAGTTTAATTACATTATAACAATGTTAATTAATGTAGAATTATTATCTATGGCAATGTCATTTTAATTCTTAATAAAAACCTTAACAGTACCTACTTGTTTTATTACATTATCCAAGTCTTGGAAGATATTATATAAAATTGCTAGTTAATGTGATTAATTCCGTGTCAATTATCACTTTATCTAAATTGAGTAGACATTATAAATAATGGCTAGATAATATACATAATATCCAGATTAATTACTTTGGCTGTAACATAATTATATATAGTTACAGTGATATTGTTGTTTTGAAGCTTAAAGCTGATTTTGTGCACTATGCGCGTGCGTCGTCGCTTCTGTGATGCGCGCGGTGTTGTGAATCATCGGATGACATTGAGCCGGTTTATTTGGGACGCCACGACATAGTGTTTATAGTATTACCACATACGTTCATTGGCTTTTGTTTTGTGTTCACTTTGCAGTCTATTTTATTTTTTTATGAATCGTGTTATGTTGTATTCGGGTAAGATGTCCTTTCAAGTTGACACCATCGTTCTCTTTGTCGCACCATCCTAAACCTAAACCTAAAGTTAAAGTATGGGTTGTTTGAAAGAGATTGATATTGTTTTCTTTGTTTGTTTTATTTCAATAAATAATATTTATATTTTATTTGTATTATGATGGGTATCGCTTCATAATAATGTCATCTTAATACTCTTTTTCAATATGACTAAGTTTTACGAACCACTGAAGTACGACGAAGCAATGGTGAAGGATATCTTCTTTGTCTAGACTTGTGCTTTCTCAACTGTTGAGAAAACAATATTTTAAGAATATATTTTTGCGCATTATTGACAAAACTCAAAGATTGATGAATATTGACATTTTTTTCGTTTAGCACCCTTGAGCCGACTTATGACTCTACTTGCTCCGTTAGGTTAAAGTTCATCTAAAACAAAATTATCTCAGTTACCTAACGGAAAAGTTAGGTATATAACACATGTATTTGTTGACCCTGGGTCCTCGGTTTACTTGTTAACTTTTTCTTAGCTACTCTCCTCGCTCCACTGAACCATGAACAATGTTATTGAGATGAGAACATCTTTGTCTATGATACCTATCCTCTCCTATCGACTGTGAAACAATGATCGGTTGTTTAATTATTGAAAATATTGAAATTGTCTATGTAATTTTATTGTCAGCATTTAGATTATATTTATGTAGAAACTTGGTACCTATTCTTTTTATACAGTGTTGATATGTCAGGCGTGTAGTACCAACGCTCAACAATTATAAATTAAAAAAAATAATTTATACCGCTACCACTCCTAGTGTCATCGATTATGTACTTAATTTTTATTTGAATTGCCGTAATTTGTAAATTATTTACCAAGGAACTCCAAATATCTAAATTGTATTATGTGTGTCTTAAATCGCAGTCATCCCAAAAGATGTACAATGGCCAATCTATCATGTATAGATATAATCCTCCCACCTATTTGGTTCTGTGCTTGATTTACTCGTGCTGGTTGTACTTACTCGCTTATATCTATTCATAGAGGGCGACGTGGCCGGAATACGAAAACTACATATTTTTTCATAAGTTTCGTCGCGTTGGGGTGTTCGCATTGGTACGAGGCACTAGTACGTGTTTCACGAACCAAATTGGTGTTTTTTATAATGGCGCCCTAAGTTGTTGGCACTTACGTGGTTATGGTACTATTTATTTTATTTTCTATCGGTTATTATGGTACCTAGCGGCTAGCATTTGATGAACCACGTAATCTGTTGGGTGCAAATTCTATTGTGTGGACTGAAAAGTCGACCCTTGGAACATAGAAGTATAAAAATCATACTATTATGATTTAGGTGTGTGTAATTAAAAATACCAGACTTGATGAAAAATTTTCATCACACACTTGACATCACAGGGAATAGGAATCGAATGTGTGTGTGTGTGTGTGTATATGTGTGTGACATGACATGATACATTAACATTTTGTAACTTCTCTTCTTGAATAAACAATAATGTACTATATATTTTTTTAGTCATCCGGCGAGACGTCCCACTCCCTTTAAAACACAAACACGTTGATGAGATGACGAAATGGGGGCGTGGTGGGATCGTTCTAGAACGTCTGATAGTTTCAAATACCCGTTGCCAACTTTCTGCACTGAGATTTTTCTCAATAAAATGTTGTGCGCTTGCCAGACATCATAGATTACTGTTTATCTTGCAATACAAAAATATCTTAGTTCCGACATTTCAAAAAACTATGTTTAGATAGGTCATTAACTTTGATTGCCATTGATTACGCTAACTTATCTAATCAAAAGTTACCAAGCAAACGTGTCTCCAAATATCTCTTACAGAATATGTCTGGAATTAAAAATACTGTTCTTTACTTACAACATTTTGTGCGACCTTCATGTCAACTCCGAACTCTCGTTAGAGGTTTTATTAAAGAAGCATCCAACCGCTACTTTGATGAAGGCTCTTTTCATCCCAATTCTTATGTGTTGAAGTGTACGGGCTATTTTCAGCACCCTACCACGCGGTTTCGCCGCCGTCTTAAACATATCCTTTCCGAACCAGACTACGAAATCGCAGATGCAGTTAAAGCAGCCAAAGATTTTAGATTACACCTCACATAATGCCCCTCTGGTAGCGAATACCCTTCAGGTAACAATGCGCGTACCCGCCGACAGGGTGCGGTCAAAATCAAAATTAAAACTAGTAATCAGAGACAGAGTAATCAGGCGTCATCTCCTTCACGATGTTTTTCCGTATCAACGAGCTAGGCCTAGGTTCGAGGCTTCCTCGAGCCGCCCCTAGACGCGTCGATATAGGTATGACTACTCTGAGGTAGAGCCTTCCGCTGCCCCGCAAGTCCGGTAAAGCTTGATTGGTCGTACATTTTCGACACGAGCGTAGTTTAACGAAAAAGAATTGCTATGCTATCATTATGATTAATTATCGATTACTCATGCATGGTTGTCGTTTGTTTGTTACAGGTGACTGGCAACAGCGATCGCGTGTCGCAGCAGATCCGCGCCAAGCTCGGCGACTACAACACTGCGCAGACGCTGCTCGACGACCCCAGCAAGTCCATCGGCATCTTCGCAGAACCGCCCAGCCCCGCGCCCTGTGAGTACCACTATACTTATTCATACACGCCACTATAGATACCTACCTACTTAAATATTCGTCCTATCAAAAAATATAGCTATATTAAAAATCCGCTCTTCCACGGTACCATGTATACCTACTTTTGCATAGTTTCGCGCTATATTCACGGTATATCAAATAATATTTGCGCTGTATTACCGTTTCCTAATTCGCATTCAATACAACAATATCCGATATAGTTAACAAGAAATGCTTTTTAAAAGGAAATTTTCAGTTACACGGAATCAATTTCTCCCGTTGAATACTCAACCAGGTTGCTATGGCAACCGCCTCCTCGAGTTTAAGTAACTTTCCTGCAACGGCACTTACAGTACCTATACATCCTTCCTTATGCTGCTTCGTAATTTTATCCACATTTAGCAGTATCGTGTGGTTTCGGACTACATTACCCTCTAATTGAAAAACTAAACAAAATTTTTTTGCTATTTGTGCTCAATATTGAATATCACTGCGATTAGTTTTAGTTAATATGCATGCACCCGTTTATTTTTCTCTGTTCGCCTTGTTGGTCGCCCTGGTTGGCCGGTAGAGAATGCCGTTCGGCATTAGGCCCGCCATTTGAGTTTTGCAATGAAGTTAAATAAATAAATTATGTATCAGAACGTTGCATCCTTAGAATTCTTATCGCCAACTCGCTAAGATGTAAGGAACAATGGTATTAGTAAATTACCCAGCCTCACCTCGACTCTTGATTACCCAAATTGCTTCCGAACCCGACTAGTTGGCAAGCGCCATGTTGTTTGCTATTATGCCACTCTGAGCATAAGTTAGTTACGGTCTTACGCTATACGCTATACTGTTTAGTTGCAGTGCTGACGTAATAGTTGAACTTTGTGCGCCGGAGATCCAATGACGGTATTGAATACAAATACAAATATTCTTTATTGACACCAGACCGTTATTATATTGAGTACCTATCGTGCGCTTGATCGTAACGTTTTAAATACTTGTAAAGATTCCAATGATATTTTCGACACGCCCACTTAATGCCCAGTGATTAAAATCGTCAAGTTTTTTAAATTGCTTGAAAGCTCCCTCAAGCTGGTCATCGAAGAAATCACCGATGTTATGTTTTTCGTTTGATTTAATGGTATGGTATCGTAAAGTTTTATACAGATATAAAAGTTGTTATTTGTGAAGGAATGTACATTGTACACTGCTTTACGCAGATTGACCAACGGCGATAACAGTCTATCACATATTTTTATCATATCATATCAAGTTATTACTGCCAGAAACCTACAGGAAATATAACGCCCGACCAATTCTCAATGGATATGGTCCCGTTGGTTCTGTTTGATCGTAGTTTTTGCAACAGACATACCGCCCTCAAAGGGTTCGCTACCCAGCCGAGCAGAAATTCGATTTAATTTCAAAAGGGAAGCTTCCTTACGAAGGCGCAGGTCACGGACACTAATGTCTATTTAGGAATTAATAAACATTTGCGAATTACATCGTCCTTAACGGATCAGTTACAGTAACAGAAAGCGTATAACTACGTTCTTATATACAAAATAACAGCCTATATATTATATGTCCCCACCGAGGGGCTCGAGCCTACTCCTAAATTCATAATCAGGGTGAAAAGGACTCAGTCGACCACCCAGTGTGGGTTGGTTGCCATTCATTCACAACCATTGATTTTTTGCGCAGTTATGTGTACTTGTAGATAATATCATCACGATGATCCCTTTACTGTTATAGCGTCGAATAAACGTACTTACATATAATTTCGAAAATTGAAAACACCATAGTACTTGCTGAGGCTCGCACCCGCGGAGGAATAAAAAATAATGGCTCTAGCCACTTGACAACGACGATTCAAAATAGTACGGAACATTCCTAAAGAACTGAAGACGACGTAAACAAGAACTTTGTACCGTATACAAAACTATGAAATGTAATACCACACTATAACTTCCAATTTATCGCCTCACCAATCTGTATCGGAACCGAACGTGCTTAGGATTTGATGTGAAATCGGATGATAAAGCTTTATGCTTCACAAACTTTTTATTTCTCTCAAGATTATACGCGGGACGGATAATTTCGGGGAGGCATTACCATAACAAAAGCGGATAAGTTATTTGATGCGGTACCGCCGAGAGCTTCTTTGCGGAATCTTCAATTTTTCAGGTGAGCCTGAAGAGATATCCGATATTTTTTTGGCTCGGGCCCTGGTGTTACATTTGCATAATAGCTAATTCGGGTCAATTTGTATACCTGTCCCACGTTTGTGCACACACAATGCCGTGTTTTGGCGTTCGGCTCGATTGAGCACGTTTTGCGACATATGAACGGTATGATTGCAATACCGATGACAAAAAACCATTAGAACGAAAAGATTTCATCGTTAAAGAAATTGTGTCGGGCAGAAAGGCGTTTGTGGGGAAATAGTACTCGCGGGACGTGTTAGGACAGAATTGGAGAGGTGTAAGGGCTAACAGGAAGAAGGAAGTGATCTGAGGCGGGGATTAGGACGATATTGTGGTGGCTTGTGGGGTCGCCGCGTGTAATAAATGATTCAGGGCGCGGGGCCGGCCGGGACCGACATCGTCACTTTGTCAGCGGGACGACAACGACCTATGACGTAGCGTGACACGATGGTGACGCAAACATTGCCACACAGCGTAACCTCGCCTTTATCCTCCATCAGACGCTTATAATAAGGGATATGATGGTATACGGGTATGCACACATAATCCCGTCATGAATAGAATGAAAAAATGTTACCTAGTTTCAGTCACATCCAACCACCGCCCCGTGGCCGAGTGATGGCTGGCCTCGTATTACGGGTTTAGGATTCGAATCCCGGTAGTCTCTTATCTTTTTTCGAACAAATATCATTTTGTGAGACTTTCCCCAGTTTGGTCCTAACCTAAACGTCCTAACATTGCAGGCTGAATCACTCGATTATCCGAAAAGAAAGATATTTCTTAGCTTCAGAAGGCACGTCAAAAAGTAGATCCTGAATGTAGTCGTTATACGAGTCATGTCAGAAGCTTTAGGCGATTCAACAATTTGGACACTAGGTTTCGTGAAGTAGGTTAACCTTGAAACCACACGATAAGCAATAAGCGAGTCACATCCAAATAATCACTCTAAAACCAGTAAATTTGATAGAATTGAAGACCCCGTTCACAAATTGCTAAGAGGCATTAATTATTGCGAAGTCCTTAATTGTATTGGCGGGTCATTATGATGCGCAGAGAGGCAACTGGTCTGGTCTGCCTATTCCCACCCACCTATCTGGTGAACTAGTTTACTTGCTTTACCACCATGACAAAAAAAAAATACATTTCTAATTCGTTTTAGGACCCGATTTTGTTGCTCATTGTTGGCCTAATCAACTGGACGGTTTATTTGTAGAATTATCAAATCTTCCAATTTTTTTTGGGAAAATATAAGGAAATATTATTATTTTTTAGATAGAGCGAGTGCTTTAGATTTTTTTCATTTTTTAAACTTATTACCAAAACTACAATAAAATTCGGAAGAGAAAAGTAGTTATTTTTTGTTTCTAAAACAATGAAACTTGTTGAATAGAGTGACTTTCCAAGGAAAATCATCTCGTACTTCACAGTTTTTTATTAATATTTATAAAGTTTGTATATGGCTTACATTACTACACTGCCCAGCTGGTGTTAAATGGCCTTCGGTTTTTTATCTCTTTCTGTATTACAAATATTATAAATAAAACTACGCCGTAGAATAATTAACTTATTTTCTTTTTGATAACAAACAGATAACAACCTCCTGTTGACAAAAAATTCTAGGCACATTCTATCACCACAGAATATCAAATAGTATAACTACTATTGTATTTGAACGTGTTTTTCTTGGCATACCATTCGCTACTAATAACATGTTTTTTCTTTTGTGTAAGTGTAGTCAAATCCATGACTATACACTATAGACTTAAGGTTATATATCCTTTGCTTGGCTTATGTTCTAGGCTTGGCTTATGTGTCGGATCTATAGACAGACACATTGAGTGATTTAATAGTACTAGATCAGAACTGACTAGACCAGTTAGGCTTACTACGTAAGAAGCGACAGGCTCGAGAAGCTGTATAGATAGTGACATTAGCCATAGAAGTTCTGTCACTATGTCGCCTTTGACAGCTTCTCGAGCCTGTCGCTTCTTACGTAGTAAGCCTACTGGTAGTAAATAGTGATCTGTCGGTTAGTCCATCTATTGCTACTGAACTATTTCTGCCAATAGCAATATATATCCATATATATTTGTACTACACCGGAGTCCTAAAATACAGGGTATCCTAGTTTAGGCTCCAGCCTGTACAAATATTATAATATAATTTAATTACCTAGTCTTAACTGAAGTGTAATACCAATATTATGTTATTTGTAAACGAAATAAACATTTTACTTGCTTACTTACACTATCTGAACCCTTTTGTAGCAAAGTACCAGAAACGTGTTTAACACCATTATCACAGAATCCCTTGCTTTTACTGCTAAGGGCGTGAAATACATGGATATTTATTACTCCTGAGAGAAGTAATTCAGTAGCAATAGATGAACTAACTAACCTAACCCGAAGTGGCTGGTATTTTGTGTGAGCATTATAAAACACTAGCGACCCGCCCCGGCTTCGCACAGGAAAATGGTTATTGTGGGTTATCCCTAAGTATATTATGCATGTATTATACATTATAAACCTTCCTCTTGAATCACTCTATCTACTAAAAGAAACCGCATCAAATTCCGTTGCGTAGTTGTAAAGATTCAAGCATACATAGGGACATATGGATATAAGGACAGAGAAAGCGACTTTGTTTTATACTATGTAGTGATGAATGAATGAATTAAGTAAATAAGGAAAATATTATTTGAAACGCATTACGTTAAGTTTTGTTATACGAACAGCCTTAAACAGGAAAATTTATACCATAAGCAAATACAGACATAAAATCAAAGGAAAAGGTAGACGCGGCTGCCGAAGGTAAGAAGGAATAATTCCGAAATAAAGCTGCGGCGCTCCCCAAAGAATGGGACCACTATAAAAACGGTACCCTCATAAAAACCAGTTATAATGACATCCTTCCTGGCTAAACGATTGTCAGACATCTCGTAAAGTCGGTTAAGCCGAGCATTGCTTGGCTAAAGGTGCAACTAACTACAATCAAGGGACGACTTAACCACTTTTGGTTCTTTTTGTTCGCAAATATAATATCTTTGTCTTAATCCCTTTATATCTGGCCACTTACACAAACAATTTAGGCGGTTACCATATTACTTTCTTGTTATATTTGTTTGTTTTAAAACGCCTTAATAAAGTCAAGTCTAACCTTCGAAACTAATTAACTTTTTACAGTTTGAAAGACTGTTTTATTTATATTCTTGATGTTATTTTGTCAAGGATTTCTACACTTTATAAACACAAGTTTGTGTTAATAAAATAAATCACTATAACGATATTTTAAAGTAGGCATAACATTACCAAAATTAAAATCTATCGTTAATATTTTTTCCAATTTTCTAGGTCTGTTTTGCACTAGCTTAGTTATCTATGAGCAACGGGACTCGTCCAATCCAGGACAGTAGGGAATAAGCTATAGGTTAGAATAGAACCTTACATTATAGCCTTAGGTTTTAAACATGGTCCAAAAAAACAAGGTCTTGCAATTAGACCACGTGACTGACACGAGCCTACGTAGGACCTAGGACCTTGTTTTCTTGGACCATGGTTTTAACCTAAAGCATATATCCTAATAAAGATACGCTGTAGGCAGGCACTAACAGCGTCAGACCGACATGGTGTCGAATTTTACGATAATTCGAGTCGGTCTTAATTAACGAGTGGAACAATGTAACTTTATTCGTTTGATGTCTGATGGGGCTTCAATTATACATGCGTCGCGCGTCGCGAGGCTGATTGCGGCCGGAGCGTCTTCAACATAAATATGGCATCGAATTCACTCTGGATATAATGTCTACATACACAACATATTATGCATGTTTACTTGACATTAATCTTAATAATTAATAACATAAACGCGAGCGAGATACCAAGTTCGCAAAACACTGATCTCTGAAGGACAAAGATCTCCGCCAATCTTCACTACTACGATCTGCCTCGCGCTGTCTTTCTGTCGTGGCTACCTGGGATCCTCACCATCATCATCGGTCCACCTTTTGGGGGCTTACTCAGGCAGCGCCTTGTGAACTCCCAAATAATGGTAAACGTGCGGGAGTCATGCGAAGAAACCTTGCAAATAACCCTCGATGTAAAGTCGACCGAATCAAATCAAAATATACAAAACAATACAATAATTCAATTTTTTTAAATTATTATTATTATTATTTTTATATTTCTTATTATTATTAAAATATACTTTATTGCAAAAGCGATTTCTTCCAGGCAACCAATAGACGAACCAATCCGCGCTGTGCCAGGCCAGCGCAATCGAATTAAGAGTAAATCTTGACCCCATGTTTTAAGGTTAATTTATTTTACTAATCTGGTATTAATTGTTATTATTGATTTGATTACATAGGTAGCTTAGATAGGTACACTTGTACGTAATGTACGTTTCAATGAACTTTAAACTGCGTAAGTAACATTTAAAATTCTGAATTAATTTAAATTGGATCGTTTTTGTTATTACCTCTTTACTATATCATAATGATAATAACCATAAAGCTTTTGGGCAGACGTTATGTGAGATTTACTTTTTTACGATCTATATCACGGCTTACCTAAGTACTGATGAATTTATAAATAAGTTCAACATGTTTATAAGTAGGTTAAAATGATATATCCTAAATTTATGTACCTATATTACATATTCTATATTCTAGAAATCTAGAACGTTGTAAAATGAAATGAGGGATGGAAATGGTTAGGACTTGTAATCTAATTCACTCGTCTGTGAGTAATTCACGTTTAAAATTAATACGGAGTACGAAAGTGTGAGATGAGATTAACCTTTTAACCGCCATGGTCTGAAATATAAGACTTACCAAATCAAGCTCACAACGCCGCCGTCTCATAAATAAGAATTATATTTTGACTGATTGATATTTTGTTTCTATGGCTTTGAGATTTTGTTTCTATGGCTGGCGGTGGGAGCAAGTTCTTAGAAAATATGCTTGGCAGTTAAAAGGTTAAGGATCATTCCGACGGCTTAATTTTACTATATCTATTGTTGTGCCAAGGCGTAAAGGTGTACTTTTTTGCCCTTTAGAGTAATTCTAGAGCGTTTTAAGGGTTACGCGTTTCATGTTTTTTTGTCCCATTTTTCCCGGTCTAGAATCTAAACTCGTACGAGGCGACTATATGATAATTTTCCAGAACAACAACGGCGATCCCCAAGCCGCCTGGCAAACTTGAGGATTGTGATGAATTATCCCTTTCAAAATAGAGGCGTTAGTCCAGCTGTGGACTGTTATTAATTGATTACAACGAGTCGTATAGGCCCGCGCTAACAATTTTTACCGTGGGAATGAGGGATTTTTCCGCGGTAAAAAGTAACCTATGTGTTATTCTGATGTATAAAAGCTATATTATTGTAAAGTTTCAGTAAAATCCATCAGTAGCTTTTATGTAAGAGAGTAACAAACGTCCATTCATTCCCACTGTAATCCGTCCTACCGTCTTCACAAATTTCCGCGTTTATGATATTAGTAGGACGTAAGTAATACCATTATTGAATGAGTTAAGTCACTAGTACAGTTTTAATTAAGTAAGCGAGCGAACTACTTGAAATTCGGTCCCCGTATTGTATAAACGAAAACGTATTCACATACAAGTGCACAACGGTTCAGTTTTTCGCAGCCGGGGCGTAATGAAGAATGCCCCAGTTCACCCGGCTAGAGACGAGCGGGTAAACAAACATGGCGACTGATAAATGATTCAAAAATCGGGACCGACTCGGTGGTGCCAGATTACACGACCTAGCACCATTTGGGATGACTTGAGGGTATTAAAGATGCGTTGATTTGTAGCTATCGAGTCTATGCAAATATTTAGTTGGAACAACCGACCACGGCTGTCAAGGCAGTAAGGTTCTTCAATGTCAGAAGACGTAACGTGGTCAGGTGGTCTGTCGATCTGGTGAGCGTCGCGGGAAGTCTCTGGATGCGGGCAGCGCAGGACAAAGCATTGTAGATATCTAGGAGAGGCCTTTGTCCAGCAGTGGACGTCTTTCGGCCGAAACTTCCTTCTTTACCTAAATACGATGCGTAAATACCCGGAAATATTGAAACTTGAAAGTCGGTATTGTATGCTGTCATATTTGCTTTCCTTTATGCTATTTAAATTTCATATTTGGTAGACGAACACTAGCTGTATTATGATTTATGAATGAAGTACCTATAATCTGGCAATACTGGTCGACACTGGCCTCGCGTGACGGTTGTTCACGACGTGACGCAGTCGCTTGTCACTTCTCGCCCGACACGCGACCAAATTATATCGCATATCGTGCTAAGCTAACAGTTCTGACAACTCATCCCATAGAGGCGGGGCTAAAAAGCTGAAATGAATTTCCTTCTTTTAAGAAATATTTTTTTGTAATAAGCACTTGCTGAAACAATTGCAGCTGTAAATGAACGCCTGTCTGCCGCAAAATATAGCGTCTGCGGTATATTTTTGATTTTTGTTTTATATAATCGCTACGTTTTTTAAATACTTTATTATAACTTATAGCATCATATTATTTGTCGGCAATAGGCCTTTACCTTTAGTTTATAAAAATATTTTACACTTTATTGGATGTACACATAGAGATCTTCCACAAGATGATTTTTGTATTTGAATTAATTAATGTGTTAGTTTAGGCAATACACGTTTTTCAATCTGTCATGGGCTGTTATATTACTGGCCGGCTGGCTGGCTTTGGGCTTCCTTGTTCAAATTTAAAATTATAGTCCTTGATTTATATTACTTAAATCAAGATGCGATGTCCAGGTATGTTTTAATGAAGTCGTTACGAAAACCGAGGCAAGGTGGGTCCGGCGCATGCAATTTGTGTGCTTGTAAACAATTAATATCGGAGAACAATGGCGAGGCAGCGTCGCGTGGCCGAACCGTAACAAACGCGCCTTATCACCTACATTCGTTGGATACCTACCGGTGCTATGTACTATACATCCATTTAACAAATTTAGTAATGTCTTGAATACTATTAGTAAATTGCTAGAAAAGCAAGTTAGTAAGTGGAAGATTGAGGTATCTGCCTCCCTTGTATGTGATTTGTAAAATCTTACTTCAAATAAAACATATTTCATTTTCATTTTCAATTTCCCTTTGGGATGTAGGCGTGACTTTATGTTATGTTATAAAGTTAAACACACTAGTAACAACAGTCTTGTATGAACATGGACATAGAATATTTTAGGACACGCGTTCAACGCGCATTTAACTTTTTCGTGGTAACACGGAGCGAATCAAAATTGTAGGCGTGAATGCGTTCGGTTAGTCTAGATATTTTCCTATAAGATAATAATATGACCTAGGTAAACTTCGTATTCGGTAGCAGTGAGGTGCTTTATTTGAAGAGTGCTCGAGTTTACCATTCTCTAGTACAGTAGTCGGCTATCCATGACCTAGTTATAGCTGCGGTTGCTTCGCTTTCATAATCGCGAGGATATGAAGCTGCTGTTTTCCCAGCCACAACGTACAAGTGCACCAAAAGCTCACTATCTTTGTACTTTGTTGTATCTTCTCATATACAACCCCAATGATTCTGCTAAAATAAGAAAGATCAGCAAATCACGCTAATTGTATTTGCTTTACAATGAAGATGTTGTCGTATATTATTGTAGCTTTCCGCCGCGGCTCCGCCCGCGTTGACAGTTTTTCCCGTGGGAATGAGGCATTTTTCCACGGTTAAAGTTAGCCTATGTCACTCAGGGTGAATGTAGAATCTAATAGTGAAAGAATTTTTGAAATCGGCACAGTAATTTTTGAGTTTATTCATTGCAAACATTCACACACACAACAACACAAATCTTTCCTCTTTAAAATACTCGTATTAGTATGATGAATGAGTGTTTAATTTTATACACAAATTCGATAACACATACGATGAGGATTCGGGTTTCGGCCTCCAGAAAAGGGGTACAAAAGGGGTGCCAGACAACGGCTTTACTTTAACTTACAAGTTTTCCTTGTGTCAACAGTTCACTACTAGACTAAGGCCAATTAAAGGAAGATGTTGTCATATAATCTACGGCTGGTACGAGTAGATGGGTTGGGTGGTGATCGCTGTTCTTATTGATTAACATAGGTGAATGCTGTTGCCCACTCCCTGAGTATGTTCCTTAAGTCGCCTCGTCCGACACCCACAGCAATAGGAATTCTACGGCATACGTTATATCGGTCATTAGTTATAGTGACTGTTATTTCACAAAGTGGTTAGTGATTTGTTCAACTACAATCGTCTTGTTTCTGCGCCCGAATGGCTGCTCCGTCGCCATATCGCCGTCACGCGACCCGCCTTATTTGTTCCATACACGCCTGTAAAAACTCGTGCAGCGCTCTAAATAAACATTTACCGCCGAGGTAAGCGACGTTGACATAGTTTTACGTTTGTAAATAGTTTTTCACGTGAGAAAACACGATCGAATGTGGCGGAAGTTACATTAGGAACGAAACATTGGTTGGTCTATCTTTCGCTTAGTTTTCAACTTTATATGGCCCTTTGGAGGCCTGCGCCCGATATAGTCGAATGCAAGAAAATGTTGTGAGATACGCGGAATCTGGGGAAAACTATTTTTTTTTTTAAAGTTTGTTAGAAACATCACTACATAGTATAAAATAAAGTCGCTTTCTCCGTCCCTATGTCCCTATGTCCCTATGTCCCTCCCTTTGTACGCTTAAATCTTTAAAACTACGCAACGGATTTTGATGCGGTTTTTTTAAATAGATAGAGTGATTCAAGAGGAAGGTTTATATGTATAATACATGCATAATATACTGAAGGATAACCCACAATAACCATTTTCCCGTGCGGAGCCGGGGCGGGTCGCTAGTTAATAATAAATAACAAGATAGTTTTATTCCTTAGCGAATATACTTGATATGCAGACATTGTTAAATAATAAAAATAGTAATGAAACAAATAGGAACGATTATAATCGCCACGGATTCTCGGACGCGGCCATTTTAGTTTCCCAACCAGCCATAATCAGCGTCCTCAGCGTCCAACGAGCTTCGTTGCGTTTGCGTGCTAAGCGGCGCGTACGCACGCATAGTTTCCACATATTTACACCCATATAGTATGTCTTGACAAGACAATACTTGACTAATATTGTTTACGACCACGTCAATAAAAAGTGTATCTTGTGTTGTGAATTATGTGGAGAAATTAAATAAAGATTTTATTATTATTAATCGGATCTATTTAAAAGTTAAAAAATTGTTACAAAAAAATATAAATTAAACATATTGTTGAGATCCTGGGATAGAGAACATTACGAGTGCCTATCTAAACCATAACATTCCCGATCGTAGGATCACGCAATGCACTTGTCTAGACATACTATTAATAAAATTAATTTCCCGCTTGATCCCGCAATAACCTCAGCGACAACATAATCATAGACGGTATTCCCTTTTAAATCGTCAACAGTAACATAATGCAAAGCATAGCATTCCGAAGCTTATTTGATGTTGAGCAGTGATAAATGACCGGCGCAAGCGTCACCGACGACCAACAACTCACTTCCACCGCGTCACAGCCGCGACGGAGTAACACGGCACCAGAGACCCAGTTTGGAATCACTCGTATTGGATTTGCTATCAGTGTAAAGAGTTTTCACTCTACATTGCTGACAAACCCTTCTCAGTTCATATACGTGCCTTACATCCGCAGGAAAATTCGTAAACAATGTAAATAATTTCCAAACATTCATTTTTACGCAGAATATCTAAATGCCGTGACCTGACATTCATCATTTATGAAAGCCAGTAATCTAATCTCTACAAATCATTCCGTGAAACAGAAGCTGTATCTATTCAGTTCAAAAATAACACAAAATATGAAATTGCGTAATTTCAACTGTAAGAATAGAAATCGAATTATGACTTAATATCGGTGAAATGAACTAAAAGCAGAAATTTCGTCTCGAAAACAGTGACTACTTCGAACGATTCAAGACTACATGTCCAGGACAGCTGCAATCGACTTGTCACTCGATTACGATCGTAATGACATTCTGAATATAGACATCAGGGATAATCTGTGCAGAGCCCTGACGCGATGAGCAAAACATGACGAGAGAAACCGACACACGAGCTGGTATGTCATTAAGTAATGGCCGGCAGAATTTCACACTTTGCAAATAGATTGCGACTTGCAAGCTTGTATTGGAAGCTTAAAGCCTTTAGAGCACAACTCCTAGCACAATTTGCGAAAATATTTCTGAACCTACGTGCTAATTTGTTTATAAATATACGTATTTTTGTCAAACATGTAAGTAAATAAAAATACCGAACTTTTCTTTTGACTTTTGTCACTTAATAGTGATTAGAAACTTTGCCAAAGTTGCCTTTACGACCAAAGGAGAGCGCTTCCAGGTATTGCCATTGTCACACAATCTAAGTTTAACTACGTAGTGAATTTATTATTCCCACGATAAAGGCCAGGTCTACAGCAAATTAAATTTGTAAAGCAAGATTGATCTCGGGCGTCGAGTTTGACAAGTTAACGCTTAATGGAGGGCCCGAGTAATTTGTGTCTCTGGGAGGGTTGCCAGAGGTCCGCGGCACAAAAACTCTACCTACGTCACGGAGATCCTCCCCCGTTAATCAATTTAATCTTAGGGAAATGTCACTCTAATTGTTTATATGTGCTCCTTAATATCACATCTATATAGATTTGTTTTGCACTTCATACGCCTACGTCAAATGGCAACGATTTAAGACAATTCAAAAACTCAGATTGTTAATACCGCAGTCGTTTCTCTAAAAAGACTGACATTTAAGCGACTCTCGGAATGAAAAAGTACCATCAAAATGTCAAGCGAAATAACGATAATAGGTTTAATGTTACTGGTGAAATCGTCGTAAGATGACTTTCATTAATTTGATATCTATCTTATTTATCATTTAATTTTGTGTGTTCATCATCAATTTATTACTCTTAAACAAAGTGTTTATCAGTATTACGAATTTTCATGGGTTTTTAAGCGATAAAAAGAAAAAACATTTTCGTGACAGCCAAGCAAGCAAAGTGTTTTATTATGGATGGAAAAGCTAATTATAGTACTACCACTACCGCTGTGCACTCCCTTAGGTATGCGCGCGGCGAGAGGGGGGGGGACGCGCTCTGTCAGCCCGCCGCCGTCAACGCTCGTGGCGGCAGGTAGTGTCATTTGTTTCTATCCGTCATGTCCATACTCATGCACTTTTTTCCCCGGCTCCCACCTCATACCTCATACCTAAGGGAGTGCACAGCGGTAGTGGTAGTACTATAGTACTTTAGTCGTGATTAATACGTTGTATACCTACTGGTAGGCAAATGTAGCGGTCTTGACTCTTGATTTATTTACGCCAAGAGCTGATGGGCATGTTGATACGGCTTTGGTCTGTCTTGAACTTCTACGTTTTTTAAGCGACATCGAACAGCAAGATGCGTTTTCCTTTTTCGCAGAAGATTAATTGCTCTTTACAAAAAAACTTACATAATGTTGGTTTAATTTAAAGGAGTGGTGTGGTGGAGTTGGCGGGGCAGTAATAAGCCACGAATAAAAAGCGAACTCTGGCAGTAGTTATAGCAGTTTCAGAACGCTTGGTTTATTTCATTTATTTGCTCTGCTCGGCCTGCGCGAATTAAGAGTCGCAACAGCTCCCAACTAAAGTCTTTATTACACTCCACGTTGTTTTCTCATATTTTCTTATTTATCTCGTTGACTGTTAATGTAGAATTTTAAACTAAAAGCTTTTAAAGCGAATTCGTACCAACTTTGATTCTGGCGGATGTTTGTTCGTCTGTGGTTTATGGTTTAAAACTTTATAACATTATGCTTATACGAGACTTCGATCACAGATTACATAAGTATCTAACTAATGTAAATGTCCTATTTGTTTTAATTTTCATTTATTTTATTATTTTATGTCTAACGATGATCAGATTGTTTTTTTATTTATTATCGGCTTAGCATATAGCTACTCCTAGTCAAGCACCCAATCATAGACCTAATATTCTAGCGTGATGCGTTTAGCTCGTAAGCTCGTCGGTCGTCAGTACAAACCGCTACAACGCGTGACTCGCTCACCCTTGACATTCGCTTGCAATCAGCCCCGTACAATCCACGTATCAACACAATTTACATCCGTAATGGCAATTAAAATGTTCGTATTGTTTCAAAAGGAAGGCCGATTCGCAACAATATTACCGGTTCATGAAATAAGCGGAGAATATACGCTCGCCGCGGGATTATACCAATATTAATAAATGAGCGCCGCACCTCGCCGCGCCACGCTTTAAACATTTAGTGGGATCTTTATTACCTGTTAAAAAGGTGCAAATTGAACAATTTGTGATGCATGCTTTGATTATCTTTCTTTCACACCTTTTGTGATATCTATCGCTTCAATTACGTCATTTACATCCCACAGAATATACACCATGAAATTTAAATGGTGGTTTATCCGCAACTTTGTGGTAACTCATGAAACTGAACAACTTTCCCTAAGGAACATAGGCTGAAATCTCAAAATTAAAATTCAATTTTTCATATGAACTTCAGTCACGTGACCGGCTATTTTGGTATGACAAGTTGAACAATATTTTTGAGATTTTAACCTATGTTTGTTAAGGAAAGTTGTTCAGCTTATAGAATAAATATACATAGAGCACGCGCATCGCTCCGCTGCCTTTATGTCAAGCGTAAGCAAATTTTGGCAGATTTTGTATGGGCGGTGAAAACAATAACATTTTTCTTTTTTGATTTGTTCCTCGAGTCATGTTTGTAACTTATCACTGCACATTTAAAAATGTTCTCCTATTAAATTTCTTATTTTCACCGGGAAAAATAATTAGCTCATAACCATTTGATACTAAACGAACGCGCTGAAGATATTCGGACTGTTCATATCCGTGCTTACGGTTCATACTCGCATAGGCGTACTCTATCCCTCCCAGAGATTTTTCTATTTATACTCTAAGTTGTTCAGTTTCACGAGTACTACCACTATGTTGCGGATAAACAACCAGTTAAATTTCACGGTGTATAATATGGTCCTGTATTTCATACAAGGTCTTTTTTACGTTACGCTATGTATAAATAAAGTATATAAGTTAGAAAAAAATTAAAGGACGCCCTTTAAGTTTCCTTAGTCAAAGGATCATTTTCCCAGAAACAAAAAATAATTCGACTTCCATACAACATTTTCTATTAAATTTAACTGTCTTGTATGAGAGTGCAGAATTTTCTTTTCGTTTCCGAAGAAAGTTTTTGAGAAAGTAACTCAACAAGACCGTTGACTGAACCAGTCCTTTCAGTATTTACTGAGCCGTCACTTACACCTCACACCCTGTATCTGTGTGAGCAGGCGTATAATCGTTATCGCAGACACGGCCTACTTTACAACCTAACGTTTCCACTCGTTAGGTATTTGTGTCAGGGGCTTACAGGACGCCGATATATGAGGCATAGCACCCTGGGGACATTTGGGAATTGATTTCGACGACGACGGCCGCGTGGAGCATACAACGTTCAACAAAATATCACTCACTACATAGTATAAAACAATGTCGCTTTCTCTATCCCTATGTCCCTATGTATGCTTAAATCTTTAAAACTACGCAACGGATTTTGATGCGGTTTTTTTTAATAGATAGAGAGATTCAAGAAGAAGGTTTATATGTATAATACATGCATAATATTTTTAAGGATAATCCACAATAACCATTTTCCCGTGCGGAGCCGGGGCGGGTCGCTAGTTTGATAATACGGGAGATTGTGGTCATAAAGTATGGGGCGGGTGTAGGCGTGCGGTGTCGAGTGGAGCGCTGCCGCTCGTGTGTCTCCGCCTGATATTCGATGCCGGGAACTAGAGAGACAGTTTTGCTCCGGGTGAAATGTTGCCAATTCTGTGGTTTTTTCGCTAAAATCTGCGGGTTTAAACTCTACCGCAACTGACTGTTTTTCAATAGATTTTTTATTTATTTGTCTCATTCGCAATATGAGAAGCATAGTTCTAGTACTCAATTACATAAAAAAATGTCTACCTAAGCTTCTAGGTAAACCTGACAGGACATGTATAAATCGTTGTTAACGATTTTGTAATCATGGATTTTTTTATAATTTTTCGTATTCAATAATCTAGCGTTGATGTCTTTTGTTAGATTTTAATTGGCAACACTGTATTATGTACATGTACCCTCTTTGCGGGAAGAATGATTTATTTGTGAGTCGATCGCGACGGTAGGAAAGACTCTGGTTTCCTTTGATGAATGGCCTCTCCCTGCCGATCATGTTTTTCAAACGTTCGGAAATAATTTTTCAAGCAATATTAGATTAAGGAAGTTTGATTTGATTGAATCTGTTAACTAGGTCGATTCATAAATTTGGTAAAAATAAGCAAATTATATAATATTCATATTATATTACGTACATTATAAGATATAACCTACTGTCAAAGTCGATATGTTTGTATGTTTGTTACTCAATCTCACAACAACCACCGCTTATTATCTGGATTAAAACAGCATACTTTTTGCCTGAGCAAATGTGATGAATTGAGTGAGGGCAATGGCTAGTCTTTAATAAACACGAAATCTTGTTAGAACATTTAAACTTTAATGAATTCATTTAGTTAGCAATTCGGTACATGTTCGAGTATATTATGACCAAGTTTTAAATACTTTGATATTAAATTTAAAGGTTACGACGTCTCACCCGTCTGCATACAAATGTATGGCGGCGTCTTTGCATCGCCTAACTAATATGTATTTTCAAATATTAATGTTAGAATAAGGAGAGTTCATTATGAGGTCGTAAACGTTTTATGGTTATGAAAATTAGTATGGTTAAGATCTTCCGACTCGATGTTTTATTTTAAAAAACTAGCTGTACCCTCGGCTTCGCTCGTCATCACATTCTTACGGGATAAAAAGTATCATATGTTTCATATTCTCATACATGCCAAATGTTCCCTTTTAGATGTTTAATGAAGTCAAATGAATTGCGTGCTTTAGGAGAGGTCTATGACCAGCAGTGGACTGATGATGATGATGATGATGATAAGATAAAATAAAACAGCAGGGTCGAGTTGCAGAATATGCACCTTTTGTCACTGAGGTCTCGGATTGGATTACTCATGGAGATTATACTGTAAAAACATCACTGACGAACACACGGTACTTTATGACAGACTTTCACCGCCCTACCAAACCCACGCAATATATTGAAAAGCTCTACTTAACTTGATTGCTTCTGTTGTGCACATCATAATTCATATCCAAGACGATATTTACTGCGAAATTTCTCTGAATATTTTCGCTTGATTGTTGATTCTTGTTGAAATATGACTCGGCAACGTAGTACCACTGTGCACTAGCAATGTTTATGCAATTCGTCGTCTGCATACTGAATGACTTTAGTACACAGTATGAAGAGGCATGAATCTAAGTAATATGTAGTTGTGTATGTGTGTGTGTGTTGGTATAGTTTATAGCTCGAGTAGGTCGCCTGCCGCCTCGCTTGCGCACTTCATAACAGAAAGTTGGATACGTTTATTCATTTTAACTTTTGCTAGTGTTTATTATTTTATTTTACTGTGGATTTAACTATAGTACTTTACATAGCCCTACAACTCCCGTAGCGGAGTGGCCAAACGCCTTATATCAAAGAGTTTAAAGAATTTATTTTTTAACTTTTGGATGTTACATCACGTCATATCACGGAGGTTCCTGATGGTTCGAATTTTGCAGGCTAAATAGTGGCTAAATTACCTCATTGTACGAAAGGACGTAAAGCGGTTGGTTTTACCAATGGCAGTAATATAAGATTTCTCCGTCCCGTCCGTGGTGAAAGATATCCTCCTTATGCTCTTTTGACTATTCCAGAGTTTAAAGTTCAACAAACAAACTTACGACCATTCATACATTTGCGTTGAGATTATTATGAGCACGAGTTACTTGTAGAATGAGCATAAGCAAAAATACAATAAACAACCGGTAGATGGTAATCAGTATGCGCTAAAAGCTATACGACGTAAGGGCTAACACACTCGAATACGCAATTAACTTCCCGTTGGCGAAGGAAAAGGCCTCGTCATCTGTGTTCGCATTGACCTCCTTCTGCAGTGTACAGTGGTCCCCAACCTATTGGAAACCTTGGGCCATTTTGATTTCTTTTTTGTTTGTCTGCAAGGACTACGATGTACACGAAAAAAAATCCGTTAGTAAACTTAAATAAAAAATGAAATAGTATCATGCAACAAGGTTTTTATTACTTTTTTCCTCTGATACCACCTGCTTTTTCGCTTCGATTTAAAATATTAAATAATTATTTTAATAGAAAATGTAACATTTTCATTTTTTATTAATAAGTTTTTAATCAATGTGATTTTTGAGCTTGTATCTTCTGTACAAATTCAGCAGTCCTGGAACTAGACATCGACACGCAAATCATCACTTTAAATTGTTTGCGAACCAAATTTTTCCTTCTGTGGACCGCTGGTTGGGCACCACTGGTCTACAGTATGATCGAGGCCTTGCGTCGCCGTACCGGGAAACTTGCCGGAAAACAAAGACCGCGAATTCGCGCCATTTTATTCACTCACTGTTTTCTTTTTTTTGACGCCCCTCAAACAGTTGACAGTGTGTTCAATCGGTGATTGATGTAACTGATTTGGATGTTTGCGTAATGGATTGCCAATGTTGTAACGATTGTTTGTTGATATTGCGCGCCCGTAAAGGTAAACGGTTTGTGGGAAAATATCGCTTGAGATGTCATCGTGTATTAATGTAGTAAACCTTGTATTAAAAAGGTTAACTTCTCTTTAGCATACCTACAACACACACTAGCAAACTATAATGCGAAACTTACATACAAACCTTTGACACACACACTGACTACGGGCTGATGAACAGATATAAATTTAGTTTTCGAATAGATTATAATTTTGAAATTGGCAAAAACATCTATGTACTTAATTTTTTATGCTACTTCTGACTAACAAATTTGGAAAATTGGTCAGAATAGACGCTCTTGAAAATTGTAGGGCAGGAAAATCTTATATCTATAGTCATTGATGTATGATAAACATCTATAGTGTAACACTTACATTTACACTGTAAGTTAAAAATATTGCAAGAAGTTCGTTGTAGTAACTGTTTTAGTTGAAAAGTTACCAATGCCATTGTAGTTATTAGTTTTTGTTTGACGTGTACAATAGTGTACATCTACCATAGCAATTAGTAGTCTAGCATTAAATAATGTTGTCAATCATATTCTCCACGCCCTTTGCCGTTTTGAATCAAATCCCGCCAATCACATCGTTATTGCAACGAATTACAGTTGACATGCGAGCCAGTTATTAGCCAATGAGCAGTGGCAATTTGGCCAGATTAAAATAAAGTCACATTTTATGGTGGTCGTTGTGCGAAACGCTATTTATGGCGGCTTTCCATTTCGTTGATTGTTATATTTTGCATTTCAAAGTGAAGCTCGATAGTGACTGCTGCTGTAGTTGCTTTGCTACGGTTAGTAACCGGTGCAGACATGCTATAATAAGTAATTATTTCTGCATATATTTCTCTTAACGAGCTGTGTTCTTGGTAATTTTGTACAAGTTTACATTGTTGTCTTTACCAATTATAACTTTTTAGGATTCTCGCAAATCTGTCTCATCGGATATTGTAATCAGGGGCGAAAACTTTGTTATCTACATATTTGTAGAGACTGTAAATAAATCCCTCAGAAATACTCAGAATCTCTACTTTTGTGAAATAATAGGCCCTTGAATTTCTATACAAAGAACACTTTACCAAGTAATGTTATTCGTTTTCAATATAAACATTTGTTCGGGAATATTTTAGTATTTAGCTGCAGCAAGCAAGCCTTTTCCAATAAACAAACTAGCTCGCCTATCTAAGAATTAATGAATCTCTCGCGCCGTTAAACGCCTGATGTATTTCCCCTGTATAACAGGCGGCTATTCTGCTATCGATCGCAAGTTTGCGTGCGATACATCGCTGGGAGACACTCGTAAATCATACTAATGCTGTAATATAGAGGGCTGGTCACCGGGACGTGGACGGGACGAACTGTAGGTACTGACCCGAACTCGGTTGTTCGGTAATCGATCGGTATGTTGTTCTTAGGTGAAAGGCGTATTGAATATTGATGTGGGATAGTAATTTTATGCTGATCATTGATGTTTTAGATTTGTCTACGTATCTACAGGTTTAAGTTGTGTGTACCTGTTGTTAACTTTTCAAATTTTATGTGTTTTTCCGTCTTACCTTAAATTATTTTCTTTGTTAGCCCGTGGTTTTGGATTTTCACTGCAACAATTTATTACTCTCCAATATTGGTCAGTCAAACTGTAACAAAAATCGAGATGAGCGAGGAGTCTTCCTCCTCGAACTTCTTCCACTCGTACTAGTTGTGATTCCAAGACCCGAGCTTAGTCCTTCTACATCTTGAAACGTTCATAATTTCCTCGTTTCTTCGACACCTGCTTATCGCTATATCGAGAAGAATCCACGCCATACAAGTTGTCCTTCCAGGTGCATTGCAACTTACATGCACTTATTATTAATTTTAGATTCATAAAAAAATTTCGGCGGATTTATTTTTTCAGAAAAGTTCATGCTGGCACTCTGTGTCTGGAGAGACGCATGTCTTAAAAAAACTGATTGGAAGACGTCCTTTTTTAACGTTTTTTATTTATTGTTTGCTCATCGGGGTTAACCTCACAAACCCTAGAGTTAGAATTATTTATGTTATATTTTTTTTAATTATGAAATAGATTGCGTAACTTAGTAAATATTATTTGAAGGGGTATTTTACGATCTAGCGTATATAATAATGTGCAACCGGTATTATTATCATATCGCATCAACACATGCTTGCATTGCAATAATTAATCAGGCAGCAACCCCGAGGGTTGGTGTAGTGGGAGGTGGGGTAAAGAACAATGGCGCGCATTGGCCGATGACACGCGCACCTGCGGCCGTTGACGCGCGCGCGCACCCGTCTGCGCCCGCGCACCTACATACAACCACATACAACCTGGATAAACAAAATCTTTACACTTTTTAATATTTCACATTTACAATTTTTACCTTATCTATCTCATATAGAGGAAATATATGAACTGCCGCGTAGGTTTTTTATGATTTAACTTGCGCGATGCTTATACATAGATTGATTCCCTGCGTGTTGAATTATATCTATAACCTAATCAATCACTTTTAGTTATTTAAGCATAATAAATGTGCAACAATAAACGCAGACGTACTATCAGCAAAGTTCCCGCCAGCCCAGTTTAAAAATATTTCCCTTGCACACGACGATCTTATAGCCCCGCCTTTTCTTTTGATTTACTAATTACCGATGATTTTTGAAGTATATTTCTGAAGAAATGAGGACTCAAAAAAGAATGTTAATAGTTGAGTATGTTAATATAACGTTTATGACTAAAAAAATTTAGCAAGGCATAGCCTAGCATACTTTGTCTCAAGCCACTGCACACAATATTATCCCTTAAGGTGGGCTAGCGGCAACTTTGCTGATAGTACGTACGACCAATGAGAATAAACGTGTGTGAAAACTGTTTGTTTTTTTAATTTTTTAACAATCTGAAAGTCCAGTTTGTTGTTGATTTTTCAATGAAGTTCGCTGGCGGCACTGCATCTGTTCGCAGACGCGCACGCACGCGCTCTCTTATCGCTAATTAGTGTGACGTATTGCGCGCTCGCGCAACTGAACCTTTGTGCGCAGTAATTGGAGCATATGCGAATCGGTTTCTTGGTGCCACGCTTTGTCCGACTAATTGGTGTGTTATAGGAATATTAATTTCTCATTAAAAATTATCATTTCCATTAAAATATTTAAGCGTTTACGATAAAAGTCTTCATTGGAATTTAGATTACCATTTTATGTTTAATAATAAATTACGAGTATACATGTAAAATGTAAAATTATTATGTATTACTATGTACTAAGATACTTGCAAGAAGTAACTTAAGAGAGTAATACGTTATACATTACTCAGTATTACTCCCTTACATTTGAACTTTTCCGTAATAGGGTAGTATCGGTTTCCGCACCACATTTTGTATGTGTCACGAACTTCGACGGGCACTTCTTACACGTTATTTTTCCGAATGCAGAAATAGAAATGGTTCGGAAAAGCTATTTGTCGGGCCGTCACTCACACCGGCACTTACTTCGTTTGTTTTGTTGTGGAAATGCCAGGAGACGATCGAAGCCTATTTCTGTTCGACAATGGTCCCTGATTCGCAAACGATAAATACAATTTTCTATTCACATGCTAAAAGAATTGGCAATTATGTTTTTCCAGCCGACCTTGCTCTCATCACAAGACAAGCTATGAACGAAAAATTGCGTTAAGAGTTTATTTTTTTCCAAATAGAATTTTACAAAACCGTTACAGTAGGTCGTGGAACTAATTAATAGCTACTAAAAAACTTTTCACCGAAGGAAATTGTTAACCGAACTAATTTTAAAATCTGCAATCAATATTCAAATTAAATATAGCAACAGGTTTTTCGTGACTTTTAAATATGTAATGTATTAATTTCGTGATATATATTTTTAATAGAAACCAGTTACGATACAAGACGACTATCTTGGTGCTTTTAAATACTCGCGGAAAGCTGTCGTAAATTCTGATGTCAAGAAAAGAAGCGAATAATTTAAACAATTATTCCTTTGATGCTCACATTTACAACCGCGGAGTCGGGTTTTATGGAATAATAAAAGAGTGCGATCACCTAAGCTGGCGGGGGGTGTCCGGGGTAGTCGCCAAATCATAAGGCACTTTACCCCCCCCCCCCCCCCTACAGGGGGGCGACGCCTACCCCCGGTCTCCTCTGTCCTCTCATAGGCTTAGGGTTGCCAAGGTTCAAGGACACGCCGAGATTGTCTCGAAAAGTGAGCTTCAAAATTACCTGCTTCAATTAAAAATATTTGTTAGTCATTTGAAGCTATTATTTTAGAATTAATATGGGTCACATGGTAAAGGATTTGCGTCATTTCTTCGAATATGTATTCATATTCATATCCAATTAATAACATTTCATTAATAAACTGTGATTGCTTAATTAAACATAAGTAGCTATACTAATGTTTTTACGCTCTTGTTTGACGGTGTAATGATTGTTGTTATTATTACTTGTAATGATACTTAGATCTCTCTCTCTCTCCCGATAAAGTTTTAGTATTTATAATTTGGTTATAAAATATATAGCCATTTATAATTAACTAGTTTTCCGCCACGGCTCCGCCCGCGTTAACAGTTTTTCTCGTGGGAATTAAGTATTTTCCCGCGGTAAAGGCCTATGTTACTCAGGGTTAATGTCTAAATAGAGAAAAACATTTTGAAATCGGCACTGTTGTTTTTGAGTATATTCATTACAAACGGGGACATAATGAGCTGTTAACAACATACACACCCACACACACACACACACACACACACACACACACACACACATAGAAATACAAATCTTTCTTCTTTATAATATTAGTATAATAGGTATATTAATCGTATAATTATTTAGAGTATAATATATTTGGATTGATAGGGTCATTGGACTCTGAATTTACATCCTTTTTTACCGCGATAAACTGTCTCATTGCCTAAATATCTATTTTAAATTATCGCGTATAAGACCCGTGAAAATACGTTGAAACAATCTCGTAAGCAGATTCTCTAAAATCTGAATGACAAATAATATATCTTAGAGAAAAATTACAAGTTGTATCGTGTTTGTGTATAGTGTGGTGACCCTACTCCCTCGTGAGGGGAATCTCGGCTAGGTGTTTAGCTGGTTTATGGAGATTGCGATCAGGAGCGAGCAGTCCGAGTTACGACGCCTAGATTGCTCGCTGATCCGCGCGATCCGGTGCGAGTGCGAGCTTACGCTATTTGCCAACAAAACCACTTAAACTTTCATTATTGTAATAGGTTTATCAAACTTGCACCGTCCCCCAACAATGGATCGCTTCCCGGTATTTCAAATTTCAATCTGTGATCCCTAAGTTCTGTATAATTTAATTTGAAACAGAATTCTACAGTAATATTAATTTACGAATAAGAAAGTCCTATTTTTCTGACCCTCATGGTCACCTAACTACCTATAAGAAAATTTACGAGTACCATCGAAAAATATGTTATGAAATACATCTCAGTATTTAGCAGTAATTAATTTTTCACAAGAAAATCTAATTATGGACATAATATTATTTAGCAGTTAAAAATACCTTTAGTAATAATAAAATAAATAATCTATTATTAAACCAAATAGTTCGTTTATTTTGTTTGTACGTTATAAAAAGGCTACAATGCTGTACATGCATTTGTTTCATTCAATAAAGGTAGGGGTTAAAATTTATAACATACTAGCTGTTCACCCCGCGGCTCCGCCCGCTCTCAAGGGTATGAAAAATAGATAGTAGCCGATTCTCAGACCTACTGAATATGCATATAATATTTCATATAAATCGGTCAAGCCGTTTCGGAGGAGTATGGGAACGAAAACTGTGACACGAAAATTTTATATATAAGATTTATGTCAAATTGTAAAATTAATAATATTAATATACCACACAAACGTACTTGTTGAAATTACGCAAGTTGAGTCGAACCAGTGACTCGGGTAATACGGCCATTAGTGGTCAGAGCCAGGAACTTAGAGCAATGAAGCAAAAGAGACTTGCAAGTTGCAACCAAGGCGTGGGTCGTGCCATTGCACTTGTGCTAAGTTTAGCGAAAACTTTTATTACTTATATTCACTTTGCAAATACAAGGGTTTTTTTATCGAACCTCTATATTAGTAATTGTTATGCAGCAATTTTCCATGCAGTACAGTATCTATTTTTGTTTGATTCCTGCTCCTTTTATGATTGAAGTTTATGCTGTGAAAATACCTACCTGACGAGCTCCTATAATTAATTATATCAGAGTATTCAGAGTGGTTTATAATACTGCGTGACAAGGACGTTCGTCTAACTGTTTAGGCCTTAATAGTATTTAACTGATAGAGAAATGAATCATTGATCTACCATGCGTACAATTTATCAGCAAGCAAACGTGTTTTTTTTTCTAAATTCAATTTTCTTATAAACTACGACAACTGAAATGATGGTTACCTACATCGTTTTATGGAATATCTCCCTCGTGTCTATTCTCTATGGTTTAACTTCCCATCGCGGCCCGCGGTCGAGGTATGGTCACGCGCAAAGGAATGCGAGTCCAATCACACACATGCTCCTATGTTGTACACTGCCATTAAAAAGTCGTTCCTACTCTAATGATTTGTATGTGTGATATGTGCTAATAGAAATCTAGATAGTTGATCGTCCCTGTAATTAATTTCCAACATGAATTCGCTCTCTTTTTTACTCTTGCCAGTCCGGTGAAGCTTGATTTGTCGTACCTTTTCGACACAAGCATAGGTCAATTCAAAAAAAAAAAAAACTTTTTTACTCTTGTTTAATTTATTGTTTAAAGAATCTGCCAAATAAGCGCATCACTTCATAATGGCTGCACTGAAATAAATTATTATTTTTTCAGTTGTTTTCGTTATTGTAGGACAAGGCTTGTTTCTGTAGAAATATTTTGCACTAGGACAAAATAATTATTTGGGTGAAACCGCTAGGCAGACAGACAGCTAGTCGAGTTATACATATAAATTAGTCATTTATAAATACACGTTCGAACAAATATCTTATCAGCTAAAAGGCTGTCTCCATCCAAATTCATGCTTGATCACAACTTGAGGAATAAATGATAAATAAATATATTTCATGTTATTTTTCTTATGACTGTACTATGCAGTTCCTGTGATTGGTCAATTTACAGTTCGCTCCCAGTAGCCAACTAACAAGATGCTATCATACATATCTAAATCAATTTCACGATTTTCTTCGTGGGAAACGACGTTTTTATTTTACTTTATTTATTGGAGAATTATATGTTATACCTACTTACGTACAACAAAAATGAGGCAGAAATAAATGTATTTTAAATGGAAACGGGAATGTCAGGCAATACTCATGAAAAGCGGTGTTACTTAGCACGAAATTATCTAACTTTCTATAGTTTTCCTGTTGATAATTCTTTATCTTATAATATTTAGCATGTTTTTATAAGTTTTGTTTGTTTGTCAACAGTTCCCTCGCGGCGGGAGAGCGAGTTCAAGAAGCCCGCGCACGCGCCGCAGAATGGGAGAGTGCACCACCGCCCCTACATGTACAACAAGGTAAATTACTCGGCCTCTTGCTCTTTCTTGTTTATATGAATGACCTAGCCGAAAGCATTGCGAATCAAAAATCAGTGGTAAAAAATATTTTTTTGTTTAATTTTAAAAGTCAAATTGACTACCAGTATCGCATGTAAGTATTATTTTTTAAAATTATGTTTATTATATAGTTATTTTCCTAATAAATATAGGTAATAAAAAAAACATTTAATTTCATACGGAACCCTTCATGGGACAGTCCGACTCGCACTTGGCCGCTTTTTTGTTATTGAATTGTCTAAGCTGACTGGCCTGAATTATGTTACGAATATACGTAGCTAATATCCGGATTCATGACATAGCGTGCTTTCTGAAGTGCAAAATTATTTTATTTTTCTTTGTTTCGGGATATAATTTATTCTTGCTTTCAGTTGGATTGGATACGAAATATAAATTAAATATTGAGATTTCGATTGAAGTTATTAAGAATTGCATATCTAATCTAATCTTATTTGTTTATTACATTAGTCCCGTTAATAACTGTTAGTCCCAATCCATCCACCTTGAATAATATTTTGTAATATGTTGTTCCAAATATTTGTGTTAAAATATAATTATTATACGCCGTAAAACCGACTGGATGCTGCTGGCAATAATTTTATTATTAATATCGGTGTTAATTTTATAGGGCATGGTATTATTTCGGTTGTTTTGGGAATATTGACCGATGCATTTAAATTTCATGAGGTCTTTGTCCCCGATAAAAGGCTACGGATGTTTGAGCTAATTGATTTTATTGTTATTACATCAGAAAGTATTGTCAATGATATTGGGGTTTAATTATGTTAAAAATGCCTTTGTACACTAGCTATAAGTATCAAATGTATGTTTGTTTTGTGCAATAAAGGATAAATGATATAAAATGCAGCGAACAACATTAGGTATACTTAGTATAATTTAAAGAGTTCTATTGAAGTTATTGAATTTTTAACTGGTTGCTCGGAGCTCTTTGTTTAACCGTGTTTTACAGTTAAACCGTTGAGTACCGCCGGTTATTCGCGTATTCTGGAGTTGCTGGGCTGCATGGAGGTAACTTCAGCGGAACTTGCGAGTTTTCCAACCAGTCTAATAATTTATGTTCACTCCGTGGAGGAAACGAAACATTCTCTGATATTACGGCGTTTATACAAACTAAACTTGGATTTTTCTCGTTATTACACGGAGCTCTTGAAACTCAACAATCTCAAAGAAGCGACTGACTAGTCACCACCACGGTTTGTAACTAAATAGTCGCGTCGTGTGCGAATTTGTTTGAGAATGTACGTTTGGTGATTCTCAAGTAACTTGAGTTTAAAATTAGTTCAAAGTAAGTAGTTCCGTAAAATCTATTAAAGTGAGGTAAATAAGTTAGGCACGTCAGAATCTTAGGCGATGAGAATGTGATTAATAGGAATAAGGAAGAGTCAAGTATAAAAAAACCATCAGGATTCTTTTTCTCAATTTATGTTACGACCAAATAAACTGTTAAGATAAACGGTCAACAATGTTGATGATATAGTATGTAAGTGTTTTCAAGTGATACGTAGTACTTTTTGTTTGCATATATTACCAACCATACTAAGATGAACAAAAAATCTAATAAATCATTTTTTTATAAGACGTGCGACGTGCTTATTATAAACGCGTCAGTTTCAACAATTTCGCTTACAAAAGAAATCTTTCTTGTTAAGCGGATAGATACTTCCGTCAATCGATTGAATATTTTAATGTATTATAAGGTTTAAGGGATTCACCCCACTTAATTTACACCCTTCTTTAGAAGTAAGGGCGGGACAGAGGGCTGAATTGAACGCTACAGAATATTTAAACAGATCCACAGTTCCATAGATCCATCCAAAGATGCGAAAGTAGTTGAGATTTTTAAAATTTTATTTATATCTAATCAAAGCGTTAACATACACACAGGCGTTTCTATGATATATAATTTCTAATCGGATCAACAATAATCCCCGAAAGTTTTGAATCTCAATAAGCTATAGGTTAGCAACAAAATGTAATCAAAAATCAACGAAAAGTTTGCGACCTTGACACTTAATACAAGACCATCCATGGCTCCTTGACAATCCCGGAGTTTCTTGCAAAACTAGGACTATCAGTTCCACGAACTATACCTAGGTATCAATTGATTAACACTTTTAATACTGTACCTTGCAAAACAAATCTAGGAAGACACGGACCTGTTAACAGACTTTTAAGCACCTATAATGATCTCGTTTCCAAAGGACCAATTGATATTGATATTTTTAGTCTTAAACTAAATTATTTCATTTTGGCTTGTTATAAACTGTTAGATGCAGTCACTAATTAGTTATTAGTTACTAGTTTATACGTAATAATGTTCGCTTCACAGTAATGCTGTATACACCTGTAAAGGTTTATTACCTTGTACAAAACCATGTCATGTGATTGTAATGCTTAGTAATAAGTCGATGGTGTATCTATTACAAATAAATAAATAAATAAATAAATAAATCAAGGCCATTCTTTGAAAGAGAGTAACCTGCTATATATAGGCCACTGGTTGAGCCTGGTCTAAAAAGTAATTTATTGTACTTGGGTAATTTTTTGAGGTCTAGGCAATTCTGTAAAAAGTTATGTACAAAAAAGAACAAGTTTTGATACTTCAAACTATTTTGTAGATTAGGTATTTTGCCAACTAGACAAAGTGTTTGACATCACATTCTGTTAGTCTGTTTTTTTGGAAATAAATGTTAATAAGAAGACACGAAAAAGTAATATGAAAACTAAAATTACTTTTCTTAGTTTTCATTTCAGCATCTCACAATACTGTATTCTTGAAATCGAGTAAGCTACTATAAAAAATACAAAATAAATACATTGGAAGATCTTTGCATACTCTATTGCCAGGATTTTTACTTTATAACTTTTATATTTATATAGGTCTATGTTACCTGAAATAAATGTACATATTATGTTGTTTATTCATTTGTTGGTTGTTTGGCAGACCGAGGTACCGGGATCGACGGGCGCACCCCCCCACCGGCCCCCCAACTTACGAATACCCAACGGCTTTCAGAACCAGGTAATTATAACCCACACATCTCTATAATTACAAATAAGATTCTGCTTACAAAATTAAACTTAGAAGTTCACCGACAGTTTAGGATAATTAAAATTTGGAATAATTTGCATCAATGTCTTTTTTTTTTAATTGACCTATGCTTGTGTCGAAAAGGTACCACCAATCAAGCTTCACCGGACTTGGCATCAATGTCAAGCCAAAGCAGACCGCTAGTCTTTATGCTCAAGATCGCGAGTCTAATGGGTCTTACCACCAAAAAGTTGAGTTTTTTGTAGTAACTCTGCATAATTTCAGGCGAAAGATGTCAATAAGGATGTTGACTGGCTAGTCAAAAGAGCTTCTTTTTATGAAATGTCAAAAACAATATTTTATATGAAAAATTAAAGGGAATACTAGCTTATGACGTCACAAGCTTGTATTGTCGTTTTTGTACGATTTTAATTTTGATTTACCATAACAAATCATAGAATTCGCAATAATCGCCTCAACATAATTTACTACAGTAAGTTCAGATGTTTTTATTTCCTATGTAGTGTTAGATAATTTATTTTGAATACAGTCAACATCCCTATTGTATGAATAAAATCTTTATTAACTTTTCAATTTAATATTACTGATATTCACACCAAGTCCGTTGAAGCTTGATTCGTCGTACTTTTGCGACACAAGCATAGGTCAATAAAAAAAAGATATTCACATTTTTTACTGCTTCTCTAAAGGAGTTGGTAGGCGATTCGGTCACTGAGTTTGGGCCGATTCGACCGAAACAGGAATTTTATTATTTTTAATATTTTTGAGTAGGTGTTTCGGTCAGTTGGTTTTTTTTAGCAAATTTTGTATAGTCAGCAACAGAAATCTTAGGTGAGGTTAATAAATATTGACAAAAATCAACTGAAAGTAAATCTGGCGGCTAAAACGCTAATTGTTTGCAAATATAATTAACTGAAATGACTAATAAAGACATAACATAATTAAAGTATCCAGAAAAAAAAGTAGGTATAGGTATTTATACTTTCTATTACTTGCTTTTATTTTTTTTCATATTTACATGATAGAACAAAATAAAAAAAAACTTTTTTTTCTTTTTATATATATAGCGATATTATATACATATAAAAGAAAAAAAAAACTTTTTTTATTGTATTGGAAGTAACCATGTAAAAAATTTTACAAAAAAGAAAAATGTTTTCTTACAATCGTATTATCGTGCCTTATGAAAAAAAAGAAAAAAAAAACAATTAATAAAATCATGTCAAGGATGGTATAAGTAGTACTAACGGTAGAATTTTTTTTAATTTTTTTTATATACGTTTGTGTATAAGAAAAAATATAGATAAAAAGAAAAAAAAAGTTTTTATATTTTGTTGCTAACGTTACTTTTCATTAAAAACACCTTCTGACCGAAACACCTACTCAAAAATATTAAAAATGATAAAATTCCTGTTTCGGTCGAATCGGCCCAAACTCAGTGACCGAATCGCCTACCAACCCCTCTAAAGATGTGTATTGTCTTATTACTCAGTTCTGTAAGTATCCCTAATCAATCACAGTTAATAAATAAATAAATATAAATGTTGATGTGGTGACCATTTCAAGTTCATTGTAACTTGTGCGGTATCACGCTCGCTTATTTTCTAGTTCGTCCTACGCATTTTCCACAAGCTCTTTTGTCACGAGCTCATTGTATTGATAGATACTTTGAGAAACTTTTTAACTTTATGGCCCTTTTGTACTTTATTTATTCTGATATTGCTCAGTTTTTAAAGTATTTTCCTTATCATTTCGTTCAAGTTTTTCAGTTTTCTTTCAAAGTTTATTTATGTTGTACTGGAGACATGTTTAGGGTTATTTACTATTGTTTGACATTCAGTTTTTGGACCTCTTTTGTCGCGTTTTTTCCATGGAAATTAGTGGTTTTCTCACGGAGTCTTTTTATCGGAATATGGCTTTCTATTTGTCGTTTAAGCGCAGTTATTTTCCTATATTAGGAGGGGACGTAGTCGATGGAATGAAACAACAGGCGAAATTAAGGAGACATATTGTGTCTTGATTAGTGTCTCGAATCTTATCGTATCTTATCTTAATTAGCCTTGTGTGTCCCACTGCTGGGTAAAGGCCTCTCTCCGCTCTCTCCATGACTACCCTGTGCCTCTTCCTGCCGTGTCTCGAATACAAGTGACAAATAATAAAGTATATTAAACTTAATTGCTATACAAGCAATACGCATCATATGTTGCAGCGAGTAACGGAGTGCTGCAAGCAAACTATAAATATACTCATTCTAATACCTATATTTTCATATCTATGCTTAGGTTTAGATAAAATTATTCAGTGTAATTTTTCCTCTGTTTATTGGGAAATAGTACATTGTTGTTACATAATATTTCCTGACCTTTGTTCCTCCTGGAGAATGCAGGAATCACAGCTTACCTAGAGCAGTTTATAAATTTGGTCCCACGCGTTTTCCGCCACTTGAGATAACGGTGTCGCTTAAATAACCCACGACCTTTGGCTCTTTAAACACCTACCAACAAATTTATCTTAGCTCCCACGTCATTTCACCCCATCCTTTAGAATTCTAAAGGTATTTTTAGATATCCCTGTTCATTCGCAATTTGTTTCCGATTCACAAGAGTTGTTTTTGTTTGTAACACTTAAAGCAATCATTAAATTCTGTTTTGCTTACGTCTTCGTGCGCTTGTCTAAATTGGCATCGATATAAACACGGTGTGAATTGTACGAATTTATTTCTCCCTTTTTCGCTATAGTCGCTTTCTCTGTCCCTATGTCCCTATATCCCTATGTATGCTTAAATCTTTAAAACTACGCAACGGATTTTGATGCGTTTTTTTTTTAATAGATAGAGTGATTCAAGGGGAAGGTTTATATGTATAATACATGCATAATATACTTAAGATTCACCCACAATAACCATTTTCCCGTGCGGAGCCGGGGCGGGTCGCTAGTTTTTGAATAATTAGTAGAAGGGCACCGCTGCTCGCCTTATTATTTTCTTTTGTGTGAAAGAGGTATTTTCTCACCAGAAAAAGTATCCCTTAATTTAAAATAAATTACCGACTGATATAAATACTGTTGTTCAAATTATTTTTGCTGTAAATTTCCCGCCGCTAGCTGCCCATTTATGCGTTACAATGCAAGAATCAACAATGAAGAGCCGTCAAATTTAACAACTTGCAGGCGAACTCGCGCGGCGAAATATCAATTCTGCCGGCGAAGTTTACTGCTGCAAGTTCATGACTTTGTTACGCCATTGCAACAACACACACTTATTATTTTTACGGTTATTCCCGATGTCCCCCAAGGACTTGGTCCCCGCGGGGGACAGTGGAACGAAATCTCGCTAACCGCCATATATTTTTTTCGGGGGATATGGCAAATCATAGTTCCAGTTAACTCTTATCAATGTATATTAATAAAAAGTATGGCTGATAATATTAGCCTTGGTTCGTTCTTTCGTACAAAGGCTTTGCAAAAAATGGGAGATATTTTTAAAACATCATAACATAACCTACTGAAGGTTCGGAAGAAATTGGCGCTGACAGACGATGGATGGACGACAGCACGTGATAAGGTTAAATTTTTTTGAGACACCGAGCTCTATTAAAACATATTACAAGCAATAATAAAATGTATGCTAATATTTTATTAACAATACTATTTGAAGGGGACCAACATAATTTTCTACATCTCCAAAACAAAAAAAGTGGAGGCAACCGGAATAACCCTTATTTTTATCAAGCTGGACAAACATCATTCGCCTTCTTGCTTCCATTGTTTCAATTAGTATGCTACAACTACATATTCATTTAAGTTTATGCGTTGTGAAAATATCTGCTTATCTGTCTGTGTATTCGTTTCTTTTTAATTACTTATATTATCTTCATTAGTCGTTAAAGCGAAGGACATTCAGTAGACTTGTTCTGGAAATGATGTGAAGGCAGCCGATCGAGTTGAACGCCACAATTAGTAACGTTCCATTTCTAAGAAAATCTGATAAGATCGTATAATTGAATTACAGACTTTTTTATATAAAAAATATTTTTTCTAATTTCGATTGATTCGTATAGTTTTTTTATTTCTAGGCCAAAAACGAATTGAACTACAAAACAACTCAAAATACAATTTTCCAACCATTACGTTGTGATTATTCTATTCTTTCTGATATTGGAATGGAATACAATAAATTCGTTTCAACAGTAAAATTTTTGAGGAACAAAGAACTTTAGCTTACCAGTAAGATCACTTAATTTAGCTTACTATAAAAAAGTTTTAGATTTATGTATTGGGTCCGACAATTTTGGGGATAAAATAAAATGAATTAGATTCTAGTTATGAGATGGATGATTTTGAGGAAAAAGCAGATCATTTGTTGTTGTTTCCTTTTTCGTATGTTGTTAACGTATCATTCCGAAGTCCGATACTATTATCTGGAAGCAAAAAGGGATCTCATTACATTATTACAGACCTTTACTATAATACACACATAAACATAAAACATTGTACGTATATATACGACGCATAATCTCGAGATACTGTTCACTCGTGTCTCATTTCTTCCTAGAACCCGTTGCAACAAACAATGGTCTTTTTCCTTTCCTTCCATTGCTTCCTGTTTTGAACTACTTCTGGCCAGTCTTTCAAGTAGCTGTCTATTTCCTCCTGCTAAGGAAGAGAAGGGAAGGAAGGGGTAAAATGGGCTACGTTATAAATAACATAAAAATAATAATAATAATAACTCGACACAAAATCGTTACTTAGATCCTTTCAACAACTAGAAAAGAGCTGATAATCTTCAAATGGCTGAAGATATTTTCTTGGATCATAGCTAAGAACACTCTCGATTGTAACACCTTGGAAACAAAAACTAGATCAATATCGGCGCATCCGTTTAGGAGCTACGATGCCATAGAGTCGGTGGCCTAGTGGCTAGGCCCGTTGACTTCCATTCCGAAGTTCGCGGGTTCAAACCTCGGCACGTACCAATGTGTTTTCGATTTTCGAATTCATATGTACGTTTATTCGACGCTCTTACGGTGAAGGAAAACATCGTGAGGAAACCTGCACACACCTGCGAAGAAATTCAAAGGTTGTGTGTGAAGTTGACCAACCCGCACTGGGCCAGCGTGGTCGACTAAGGCCTATTCACCCTGGTATCAGGGTAGGCTCGAGCCCCTCGGTGGGGACATATATGAGCTGTTAACGATGCCATAGAGTCTATGGTACCTACTACGATGCCGTATAGATATAGACAGAAAGACACACACGTCTTTTTCGTCAGGAGTTAAAAATACAATTATATTAATATTTGTCACCTGCGCTTGTAAAAAGTCTGCACTTAAACGCCATCTCATAATGTAGAGTCTTCCACCGCTTGTAGTGATTAAACCCGCAGCTAATTTAAATTCCAGTTTATTAGTTGACATTTTATGTCCCGGTCTGTGTTCAGGTCGCAGAAATATAACGACGGGTTGTAAACTGAATTAGTTTCAGTTGTTCGCCCGTTTCAAGGAAGACATAACGAAACTTCGCCGGCACCGAGATGAGCAGTGTTGTCCACTACAACTTATTTACAACGCTTTTTATATTCAAACTCTATCTTGTGATTTAATTAAGAAAATGCGACACGAGGCATTTGGCAATTTAAATCTTTTCGTCATCTCAACGCTACAGTATTTTTTTATAGTTATTAACTGAAGAGTGACAAAGGATATTTTCTTATCGCGTGAAGAGTAAAGTAAAGATAAATGGATAATAAAGATATAAGAGATACTGACTTTCAGATTTCCTATGTTATACCAATAATTATACATTTACTTTTCACGCTGTTTATTTAAGATTAGATTACTTATATGTGTATTTTCTGTAGTTTTTGAAGGTTTAATTTACAATTTAAAGTTTGAACTGGCAACACTGGGGATGAGTCGAACAATAGGCCAATACTTTTACCGGCCGGAGTTGTAAATCATGTTCCATCGGCGGCAGTAAACGCGCCCTAAATTTAATCGCTCTCGCTAAACGCGCGTTATGTACGCATACTCGTAAAAAGTAGTTTTATATTCGCGCGCCTCTGCAAATTTGTACGCGGTTTATGAGGCAACGCGCCTTATCTGCGCGACGTATGTTCCTTTGGGAGTTCTCTGTTTTGTTTACTATGCGATTCTGGATCTAAATATATAATGGACTTAATTCGCTAGCCTTTTCGTATGAAATGTAGATCTTTTTTTTTTAATTGACCTATGCTTGAGTCGAAAAAGTACGACGGATCAAGCTTCACCGGACTTGGAAATGTAGATCGCATTTACAATGTCAAAAAAAACCTTACCTAAAAATTATGCGTGACGTATCAAATATATATTTTTGAAGTTTTATTACTGCAAAATACATAATATAGTCACGCCTCTTTCCCACAGGCGTAGGCAAAGATCGAAACTAACATGATATAATATAAAATTATTTATACTATGTGTCAAAATCATTATCTGTCTAGTAGTAATACGAAGCTTTTTTAATACAATGTGACCACAAAGATATTTTCGATCCACTAATACATATTTGCACCACCAAGTACAAAAACGTGATAAACAGAAAACTGGTTTTAAAGTTATGTCCACAATGTTTCACCGTTTATCAAGACTTGGCAGAGTTTCACCACAAAAAGAAGTGTCACGGAATAGGCAATACTTTTGAACAGCTTTTACAACCTTTACTGTCTATAATAAATTGTCGTGACAATAGACACGAAACGACTTATTTCCCGCCTACACTAAAAATTACAACCCGTGACGCGTGCGTTCCCGCCAAACGGCAGATTTTTTCTATTTCCCGTGAAATGTTGCTGGCTGGGATGAAATATTCATACGAAAGCGCTTATCGTGATACAAAATGTCTGAGGATGTATTATGTGTAATACAAAATGGAGTATTGCGGTGCTGCGTATTTGAGTATTCTTTGGCTTGTTATTGACTTGGGAAGTACTCCTGCCAAAAATGCGCGATCCTTTTATTGACCTATACGTGACAGATTTTTATGCTATTTTTTTTTCAATAAATACAGGTAGAATTATATTATATAGGCAGCCGATAATGACTGTATTTTTTTAAAGGATGATTAAGCGGAAAGGTTTAATAAATCAAATGTTTATTTTCCATTTTATTGATTTATAAAATGTGTTTATTGACAAGTCATTCTCAATTTTTACAGAATGCTATCGACAGCAATCAACCGCCAATAGAAAGTATTTTAAAGGTGAGTAATTTATACAACTTTAATTGTTTTTTTTAAACAAACTTCAATGCTTTGAAGAGCACTACTTATCCGTGATATTTTTAATGAGAAAGAAAAGAAATAATTCAATATGGATTTAATATGATAACCAGGCGTAATTTTTAACAGATGTGAGCTAATTAAATTACAGGTTTTTGTTAGTAATGAAGATGTAGTAAAAAACATGTATCAGCAGTAATATATACGAACCAATGTTGTGGTTGTTTCAGGAGATGAAGTCTCTACCGACCCCGTTGTCTGTGATAGCGGCGACACCGCGCAAAGAACTCGAAAACAAGTTCACCTTCAACCCTTACACCAAGTGCTTGGTAAATATCTACCATTCGTCACCCTGAGAAAACCTCGTAAAGGACAGCTTTTGTCTAATTCCAGTTCCTACAAATTGGGCAAAAAAACGCGCAGTATTTGTATTACCAAATTTACACATTTGTTTTAAAGCTCTAGAGATAATCATATAGTAACTAAAAAACAACAGAATTAATATTTACCTATCATACTTTTTTTTCAGTAGATACGTAGTTTTTGGTGTCTCCTGTAAAGTTTTGTTGAAAGCATTTAAGTGGTTTCAGCAGGGTGACGCATTGTACCTACTATTTGGATTGAGAAATAAATACGTTTAGTCTGCTTATATTATTAAACAAGTTGTATGTATGTAATATGTATGTGTATTAATGTAGAAAATGTGTGAAAACGATTTGGCTGGATGCTTTCGAAAATTCGTAAAGGACATGGGAGGCATTTGCACTAGACAAAGAATCGCCTATTAAAATATTGCGACTTACTTGCTGATCTACCTTGCTTGAGAACCAACCTTTGAGGTAGACGTATATCCAGCAGTGATGATAATTTGCTGAAACAGAGAAGGCCTTTGCTCTGTAGTGGGACAAATAATCGCTTATTAAAATGTTGCGACTTACTTGAGAACTGATCGCTGTGAAGACCTTTGAGGTAGACCTATATTTATCCCGGTGAAGATTGATTGGTCGTATCTTCAAGCGTAGGTCAATTAACAAAAATCCTATATTTAGCAGTGAACGTCTATCAACTGAAATTAATGATGATAATTTGCTGAATCCAGAACTTTAAGGGCTTGTTGGACGATTTTTCGAGTAAACTAAATGAATGTGGTATTAAATGAGTGTTATTTTAACAGGTGCAGGAACCACCCCCGTCTAACAACGATCTCATAGCTCCCCTACTTCCTAAACCCGGTAAGTACATTTTTGTCCTTTTCAAATAATATACTTACACTACACACTCACTATACATTGTGTGTCTGTGTACATGCAAGATTGATTAATCCTGATTAATCATTTTATTACATTTTTATAACGTGGAATGATTACGTCAATATTAATTAAAGTATGGAAACTAGATCTCAAAAACGCAGGATCAGCGTCCACACTACCTTCAATTTTGAGGGTAGATTTATTTTTACTTAAATATGGAATTAGTCAAACTTTCTAAGTAAATATGTGAGTACGGATAAAAAATGTTCGTCAAAGGTATATGTAGGTAATTATGAATTTACAACGAAGGCAACAATGTTTATACATGTGCATTGATTATGCTCGTCCCCGATCGCGCCGGTGTTAGTTGGAAGGCCGTACACGTGCCGTAGTGTATGAAATAAACGTGCGCGGGCGCCATGTTGGATTGGATTTTACAGTGCAATTTGTAAATTACTACTACATTGCGTTGTCTATATGATATAAATTTGAGCGTTTGCACTTGAGACAAATTGGGTGCGCAATGTACTTAAAATTGTACTGTAATTTGTACCTTGATATCGGCATCTGGTATCGTAATTGTAATCGGCCCGTATCGATACTGCATAGATAAACAAATTGATTTGTCTGCTCGCGACTGTACAAATTTCGCGATATGAATAAGGACTTATATGAAAACACACTTAATTTTAAATATAGCTTGATGATTTCGTGCTTCGGAAGGTATGTAAAAAAAGTCGTTGGTCCCGACTGTTATCTACGGATACATGTCAGAAGTCTTAGGCGGCTCAATAATTCTGACATCAGAATTTGAGGTAAATTAAAGTCCAAATTCACACGATTAGCAAGCAAGCAAGCTTCCAATTTGACCGTTAATTAAAACCAAAATTAGAACGCGCAACTTTTGAAAGCTATTCAAAATTGTGTTAGTTCAGAAATTGGGTTTTAAAGTGCGACAGAGGAGCGGTTACATAACCCGTTGACTTTGCCCACGCGGCGGCGGCTATGAATATTCCACTCTAATAGACCACATCAATATTCATATCTACTAATTAATTGATCCAACTTTTAGTAGTTTTAACATTGCTACATTGTACATCTAGCTCTACATCTTACTCAGCTACATTGTACCATCAGCAAAGTTCCCGCTAGCCCACTTTGAAAATATTCTCCTTGCACGCGGCGATCTTCTCTGGGCCCGCCTTTTTGTTTGATTTACCAATTACCGATGATTTTTGAAGTATATTTCTAAAGAAACGAAAAGAATTGTAGTTGAGTATGTCAATATAACGTTTATGACGGAAAAAAATAGCAAGGTGGGGTCTAGAATATTTTGTCTCGAAGCACTACCTACACACAATATTATCCCTTAAGGTGGGCTACAATCTTTCCATTCACTAATCCATTCGAGAGTCGATGATTGTAACTCCGGCATGTATCAATGTATTTTCGACTTTATGTTTATTCGACATTCTCACGGTCAAGGACAACTAACCTGCACGCATAACCTGCGAAGAAATTCAAAGGTTGTGTGTAAAATTGACCAACCTACACTTTTCACTAGGTAGGCTCAACCCCCTTAGTGCGTACATATACATAAGCTGATGATGGTGACTGTTTAAAGGTTAGAACATTTTTGTTCATATTATCAGAAGCTCTTATCATTCAGACTACCTTTAAAATTGGGTAGCCCCAAAATATGTTTTTATCACCTCAAAGGTAAGATATTCGTTGCACATTTTCGCTTACAAAATGCTATTAAAAATGGTAAACAATTTATTGGTCAGTCTATAAATATTTATTTACCTACATGATAATGACTCGGTAACCGATTACAGTAAAAAATATTATTAATGTTGTGATAATATTATTTGTACTCAAGGTTACACGTGTAACTTATAATGATATCAAAAGTTTTGGCCGGGGAATTCTCCTTTGGGGCTCGTTTTAGTAAGCCAAGCAATATTAATTAAATACTTAAATTATTGTAAGTTCTGAGACGTAAGTAGTAAGTATAGTATAAAAATACAATGCGGAAATGTAACAAGTATATAGTATAGTATAGTTTTCGATCTAGTTTTGATAGTTGTATAGGTCAGGGTCGCATGCAAACTTGCTGGCACGGGCTGCGGCTTGCATTACTTGTCTTATGCATATTATGTAACTACTCGACTATTCCTGCAAGTTTGATACGATTCTGTGAAGACACTGACAGGGTTACAATTCGCCCGACTGACCTAATATGTTTTTCATACGATGTATTTAGTCTTACAGAAATTTGTTTCTATTTTCCATAGATTCATTAGAAACATCAAAAATATTGCTTGGAATTTTAAATAGGTCAATCCAGATTAGACCTGGCCAGACTATGTACCAGTCAGTTCCTATGTCTTTTTTCCGTTTGGCTTTTTAAATTTCTGTAAAATTACAGCGACATCTGTTGTTGATGACGGGATACCAAATTTGTTCTGTAGCCACATATTCCAACGCAGTCCTCCTAAATAGGCATTTCGCAGTAACATTTATGCTCTCAAAAATACGTCCCTTAAAAATAATCAAATATTGAGTCTCGAGTAGGGTATGCAATCCCGCACCAAAATTTCAATTGCTGGATCCCGCGGGATTGAGAGGTTCAATCCCGCGGGATCCAGGTATTTGCGGGATCCCGCAAGTTTTTTGAAAGTCATTGAGAAAAGAGAGGAATCCTGTATCATAAACGAGTCTATAGAACTTAAAATGAAACTTAAAAATATTATTGAATGAAACTATTTATTAAGTAATCAAATCACTAATCAATCAGAAATAACAATTACAAACAAAGATCAAAAACTATTACAAACAAACAGAAAACAACAAGTTTTGTGAAACTATTACTAATTAGAAATAAAATTACTATTACAATCAAACAAAAAACAATTATTCATTATTTTGAAAGTAGCTGCGCATAAAACATAGCGTGTCAATAGTTTTGTCAGCTAAACGGCTTCTTACTTTGCATGCTAGGTATCCAGCAGCAGAAAATGCCCTTTCCGCTTCCACGCTGGTGGGCACAACTGTTAACAACGCATTGTAGACGAATTGAAGATGTTCACCTTTGATCCCACCAGATTGCAACAAATTCATTTCTTTTGCGAGCCTACTCAGTCCGCGCGCTTTCGCGTGCCGAACAACACGTTCTGTATGTCGCTGCGCAGTCCCGCAAATCCCGCGGGATCCCGCACGATTTAGGCGCGGGACTGGTCCCGCAAAAATGGTGCGGGATCCCGGTATTTCGGGATCCCGGTATCCCGGTATTGCATTCCCTAGTCTCGAGGGATAAAAGCGTATGAAGTTTACTTATAGTCCAAGTAAACCCTACTTTTGGCCTTCAGTTCATATTATATTATCAACTCTTCACCGCTTTCCTAAAATCTGCGTTCGGGGTTGCCGTTCGGTCAAGTTACCGCCTATTAGTCCGTTAAGATAATGCCGGAACGACCATTAGTCTTTTCCACCAACCCAGTAAGCCTGACGACCCTTCCATGATTTTACCACACCTCGTTGACTTCATGGGTAGTGTGTGCGCCGTTAGGGAAAAGAGCATGTATTTTTGTGAGTGCCGTTGGAAGATTTTTATTATTTCCAAAGTATTATGAATTTTAATAACCATAATTTCAATTTCGTAGTGTTTACCGGTGTATTGCCTGCGTGTCGTGGAAATAAAATAGCAATGTGTCTAGAGTAAAAGAATATCTATCAGGATTATTTTTTTTTGTATATTTTCCTAAAGCTTTTCAACCTTGGTTTAGCTATGACACATTTGAGCTATGAGCTGATAGTGAATTAAGAATAGACGCTTGTATTTTGGCAAAATGTGCCTCTTATAGCTCACGATAAAAAGTCACAAAAAATGTGACAGAAAAGATGACAGAGATAATACTAGCAGACGAAGCTCTCGTGTATCCCTAAAGTTCTACAATGCCGTAGTCAGGTAGGTTCAGCCCAATTAGCGGCTGCTAGGGTAAATGCGGTCTTTTATCGACGCGGAGACATCCCAGGCATTTGGAGAATGGCCGCGCGAATCCGCCGGGACCTTCCTCATTAAAGGGATTTTGTATTTGTTTCGGCTCTAAGGAGAGATTAGCTTTTTGTTACTGATTGGGCGACATGTCTTTTTTTCCCGTCAATTATGTCAGTAAATCTGGCCAGTTTGAGTCCAATTAAGAGCATGACCAAAGATTAAAAGCGAACTTAACTAAAGATCTAATATACATTTACATGGTTAAATGAATTGTTGATACGGTGGACAATGTTGACATTATGAGATAATTAAATGTTTGTTTTTCTTTGTAGACCGACCAGACTCATAAAAAATCTCGCAAGTAAAAAGGCCTTGACTAAAATAAATAATATTTCCGATTCACGGCACGTGAAGATTGTTAACAAATACAATAAAAAGCGTTGTAAATAAAATTATGAATACGGACACGGCACGGCGGCGGCAGCGGCGCGGCGCGGCAGAGTGTGGTTTTATGTAATGTTGTGACTTGTGACCGCTAGCGCCACCTGTCGTCGTGGTGGTGAAGCTTTAGAGTTTTAAACCACAACAACTTGACGCCGTTGACGCTTTCACGACTTTATTATATTTTAGCCCTTTCAGCCTTCGGATTTTTAGCTCGATTTTAAGTAATTGTAAGTAAGTCAGCGTTCTTTAGTTAGCTAAGAATGGACAATTTTTGCATAATTTAATAAATTGAAGCAAAAAAAAAACAGACGGTCTGTTCAAAAAGTCATTTTTGCATTGTTAGATAAGCTTTTAAAAGGACAGGATACTTTTGACTGAGCAATTATTAATTTAATTCTATCTTAAAATAACGCTACAATTAACCGACGAAAACAAAAACAACAGAAAGTAAAGCATACTAACCTTTTCAAACTATTTTATTTTTATTTCATTTCTCCTTTTCCATGCTTAATTTTACATCACGTACATATCATAATAAGGTATTTTTATAGACTTGACTCCAGTGCACTTGGAGCCAAGAAGCCCGCCTCCCCCGGGCTATTAAAATGGTTACGCCGCAATCATGACGTCCTCACAGCTGATGAACTTTTATAATAAACCCCCCACTCGCTCAGTCCCGTAGTACCCAGTGAACCGAGTGCTTTGTGCTGCGAACACTACTGCACAATTTATTGAAATCACTAGCTTTTCATTGTAAGCGAGTTTTCATGGAGATTAGCATTTCACTTATCAGTCGTGTTCTTGTTTTTTTTGGGTTTGATAAAATAAAACGCATTTGGTTTTTTTTTTAATTCTAGAGGATTGGATGATCGTATAAAATCATTAGATGTACCTGGTGATAAATGTCATTGAATTAAACCTACTTAATCATTGTTGAGGAATAAATATTTTTGTGATACTTTTATCGATCACTGTTTGAGCACTAAATAATAATTAATTATATACTAGTGCTACGTAGCCTACGCAGTTAAAACTCCTCAATCCTTAAAGTTCTAACAGTCACCTATGTTATAAAAAAATGCAAGTTTGATTATTTGTGCAATAAATAATCGACCTGTTTTATCGTTGCGATAAAAAGTTTTATTTTATCTAACTTACGGAAAATACTCAGTCTAAATACTGCGGCAGTTTTTAAATGAAAGATTCACTGTAAAAAATTCGAGAGGAGTTAGTCTGCGGTAAAAAAATATCCATTTCCATTTGAAAGAGAGGTTTATTTTTAATCGAAAAAACCTTTACAAATGATAGAAGACTGTTTAACATTGCTGCTAGGAAAGTTGTTTTTCTTGATAACAAAATGACTATTATGAAAGATTTCTGACTAAAATTGTCTAGATTTTCTTTTTCTAATCTAAATACGATGTTACATTAAAAATACAAGAAGAATTTATATTTAAATAAGAAAATATCTTTATATCCTTTCGTACATGTCGAACGCTGTATTTGAAATTCATAATTCAAATATCTGTCTGGGGTTCTGAACCAGACAGTTCGCCGGGTTTGTAGGTACTACTCATTCTCCAAACATGCTCTCTATATACGTGGAAAAAAAAAACTATCAAACAGGTCTAAAATAATCTCATGTATTTTTATCAGCCGAAAGGTGTCCACTGCTGGACATAGTACAAAAAAAAAGCGAAAATGAATATGCTGTAAATGCTTTTAAATAACATTTCTCTTGGCATAAGTGGCACAAATTCCACACATCATCGATGCGATGCGATGTCTTCACTTAGCAGCAACACATTGATAAATCAAAACTAGTCACGTTCCTATCGTGGTATTTGTTCGTCTGTTTCATACAAAAAAAACCTAAGTCTAGGGTTGTAACAGGTCCAATCCTATTAAACGAAGCGTTTGTTAAAAAAATAGTTTGTCGCAGTTTACAATAGTATGTCAGGCCGGCAGGCTGCTCGTGACGTCATCGTGGTGGGGCCGAATTGAATCGGTGATCCGAAAACTGCCGGTGTTTTCCATTTTTCTGTCTGTTCGTAAATGGTCGAATGAAATGTAATTCGGTTTGTGTATTGTTTGGGCTTTTGCTCGTTTTTGATTCGCTGTTGTACCAGTTTACTTGACATCTTACACACGGTCTGAAACCAAACTAGACAAAGCCTGTACAATGAGTATCAGATAACTGATATACGTGCTTAATATAAATATACAATATCCAGACACAAGGCAAACACAAGTGCTCATCACACATATGTTTACCGTGGACGAGGTTCAAACCCGCAATCCTGTGCTTCGAAGGCAAGCGTACTACCAACTAGGCTACGGAGCTGTACTTTCTTTCGGGGTCTGTGCGACGCTTTTAAATTACTCATACTTTTAAACACAGTCTCGTTATTACGTTGATAGTAAAGTAACTTTTTGTTCATAAACTAGAAATTAAATAAATAAGTCTGAGCGCACGTGGACTGCGAGTATCGAATTAATGAAGAAATGTCTAATAAATCTTTATTAATTTAATATGCCTATGATAAGTTAAACTATTTTATCGCCTTGCTTGATATAATTTATCGTTGGATTTCCTTGGGCTACCAAATTGACAGTAAATAATAAAATAAATTATTATTAATTGCATCAGTAATTGGTGAATATTAAAATTATTGAATCTCATGCCAGTTTTGCATTTAAATCTACTATCCATAAAAAATGTTTTTGGTAATAAGAAATATGCGAGTTTAAGCTATACATAAATTGAAGCAACCCAATAAAGAAATTATTTTTGATCTAAGTCAGTTAGCAAATGCAGAAGCTTTTTAAAATTTTACTGAAAGAAAGAAATAAAGGGTTGAAAATGAAAGGGTCTAAATGTCAATTTGATTATTTGCAGATATAACGTAAGGCTTGGCACGTAGATTGTATTTTCGTACAAATGATTACTTTTTTTACACTTAGACCCTTTAGATTTTCAACCCTTCAAATGTCCTGGATCAAGCGAAACCACTACCACAAGAAAATAATAGTACTACTTAAAGTGAAGCGGGTTTATCGCCAAACGAGGATCTAATACATGGGAATTGTATCAGAGTTTTCCAGCTTTACGGCGGCTGAATCGTAAAGTGTCCTGAATCTCCCCGTTCCCCGCTCCTGGCTACATGCCCCTCGGTGGTAGGGTTGCCTAATGCCTATGCTTGACCGTCAGACGTAACGTTTACAATGGGAGATTTTCTAACAGCTTGAAATTAAAGAAAAAAGCGAGCGTTTTTTTAAGATTTCCATAGATGTCGCTACTAAAATAATGAGAACAGTGAGATTTATTGTAGACTTTTTAATTTTTTTTTCGTCGGATTGTACATGATTATGACTGAGATTAATTTTAGGATAATTAGTTGATTAATTTGAGAATGTTTTTTTATAATCCAATACTTCTGTATTTATTACCGTGTGGTAAATTTACTCATTCCATCTGTTGAGCCGTTTTGAAAGGTTTTTTTTCTTAATTGGCTTCTGAAAAACTTCCCATTAAAATGTATTATAGCATTGTTATAAGACGGTAGCTTTTCACTTGCATGTATTCCCACTGTTTATATTTATACCGGTTGTAGGTACGTACTAATACTAATTACATATTAGTTTCATGTTGCTTAGAAAAATAAATTGTTCGTTAAATATACAATTTTATTTTATCAGACTAATAAGAGGCAAAAACTTATAACAGACAGATGTAAGAGAAAACAAGACAATGCTACACAGCAACTGTTTATTCCATTGTGTGAAGATAGTAACTTCTAATGTAAGAGAATCGCATGTTTATGTATTTAATAACATAAACTTAGCAGACATAATAAAGATGTAAACTAAACTTAATACTACGCAGGTAATATTCAGAGCTTTCTTTATGGTCTAATCTCAAACGCCACAAAAAATATTTACCTATAAACGTTATTTTGGTTGATATTGGCTATTATCACGTTCCTATGAAAAAATAAAACAATTTCGTTAGTAACTACATAGTTGTTTATTTATATTAACTTTTATATTCTATCGCTATTGGTTGCCACGAAATACTACAAAATTCTCGTGGTTGTGAAATACAGTAGCGATGACGGCTGAAAGGATCTGTATGAAAATGTAATTATGTCAGTGTTATCAGCCCTGCAGTCGGGTTGCGTATGAGTAATGTGCAGGGTTCGGCCGCGATAAATAAATCAGGTGGTGGCGAGAGTGTGCTTTACGGCCGATCGCCGTGCAGTGCACACCCCGCCTTAATTATTTCTCCACCCCCTTTCATGACCATTGGAATATTGTTTCATTATGTCCTTCGGGCTTCGACGTATAAAACTTGGAAATGGACATGTGCCAGACGAAATTGTATTCAGATTTATCTCTGTGCATACATTTGTTGTTGCGAAAGATATCTGTTAAATTTAAATTTCCATACATTTTACAAATATGAAGAATATCTACATTATTCTAAACTATATAAAATTATATTAACGATATTTTATTTCCGTATTAAATGAAAAGGAACTCATTCCAATACAATATATATTTTAAAACTTCTCTAAAACGCCGCGCCGCCGCTGCCGCCGCGCCGTGCCGTAGTCTATTTCGTAGACACATTGCTACGCGCGCTACATCGTCGTAGCTAGGCAGAACTTATAAGCAGATTTTGTAAATATATTGAATTTTCGGATTACACGCTTTATGTCAGATACGCAAAATGTCAGACACGCAGATTGTCAGGTTAGTGAAACTGTACGCGAAATGTCATATACGCTAAATGTCACAAACGCAAAATGACAAATACGCAGAAAGTCAAAAACGCAGAATGTCAGAAACTCAGAATGTCAAATACGCAAAATGTCATGAAATGAACGATAGGCAGGAAGAAATTAATAAAACATTTTCTGTTCACATTAATTATAATTTCATTTGAAAACACGATCAAATAGGTATAAATAATCATCAAAATTTTTGGGACGAGTATTATAAACAGAAGTTGTCATGAATAAAATCTATTACACAATTTTATCAAAAACAATGCAAAAATATTCCTGACTGGAGTTATTATTTAATAAGTGGAAATTGTCAAGTATATATCAGATAAATTCAACGTCGATATGCAAAAAGTGCATTATTATAGATAAAATTATTTGATGCTTTGTTTGTGACTAAAGTTGTTTGCGACTACGTTTAGAACATGAATGAGCTAATAATATATCCTCTATGCTATTCTTATAAAAATAATTAGTAGGATATCTGTCTATGGCACTTTACGTATCTGACGGCCTCGTAGCGTAGCCTAATAAGTTGGTAGGTAGTACGCCTGCCTTCGAAGCACACAGTCGCAGGTTCGAATCCCGCCCAGGGCAAACATTCGTGTGATGGGCACTTGTGTTTGCCTTGTGTCTGGATGTTGTATATTTATTTATATATGTAGGTATGTATATCAGCTGTCTGACACCCATAGATGTCCCTACATATTATTATTATTAATTTAAGCTACCAAAGAAAGGAAACAAAAATAAAAATGACTTACAATTTAGCACCATTATCGACACCTAACATCAACACCTATGCATAAAGTATTACTATCTATTATTATTATCGTATTGTAATCAACTGTGGGCTACCATTCTAGTGAATTTCCGGCCTATACAATAAAAACAATCAAATCTTTCGTAAACGTATAGATGACTTTTTGCGTATCTGACATTCTGAGTATGACATTCTGCGTATTTGACTTTTTAAGTACCTATGTGACATTATGCGTTTCTGACATTTTGCGTGTCTGACTTTTTGCGAATCTGACTTTTTGAGTTTCTGGCATTTTGCGAATTCTGACAATCTGCGTGTCTAACATTTTGCGTATCTGACATAAAGCGTATAATCCGAATTTTCTAATACAATTTTTAGAATATTGTTCGTAATGGCGCTGCTATATGTAAATACAAGACGCGTTACTATATTTCGTGGTAATGGTAATCCGCATTTACTTAATAGACAAGTCTTTATATACGTATTTTCGTAAAAAGATGTTTCACCTTTTTTCTTTGTCATAATGTATTTTGTTTTTCTTAGAATCACCTCGACTATAAGGAAAAATACTCGTACCTACAACCTTTTTTACGTAAAAGAATAGAGAGATTTCATAGTAAAGGAGGAAAATGGAGGAAATCAACACCCGATAACAATTGAGTTTAATTTGTTTACTAGAAAAAAGGTAAACAAATTTTAACTTCAATCATCTTCAATTTATTGGTTAGCAATCTTGACCTAATTTTGTTTGAAAACTGCAATATTTTTAATGTATTTTTTTTAGAAAAGTGGTAAATATTACAGATTAAGTGCGCGCTAAGCGAACACAATTTTTTTGTTGAGTAACCCACTTTTTAATAACAAAATCATTTCCACTCGAATCCTCTTACAGTTTTATAATAAAAGTTTACTTTTTCTCTTTTCTTGTGTTGCTAAAATGGTTGCGGGTAGCTCGGAAACTGCTGAAGTTGGATCAGCAAACACCTGTATCGGGGCGGCAACCAACTGCAGTTAGTATAACTAGGAGTACAGTAGTGCCTGGGATTACCAACCGGTGTTATACCGGTAAATTACTACAATACAAGTCCTTAAATACGACAACTGTAAGATGGCTGTAATAAGCTGGATTTTCAGTATGATCCGGTCCTATAGTAAAACCTGGTAATACGCCCCGTTTTCAAAGAAAGTCAAATAAAACTTACGTGTCTATAGATATAATCAAAATGTCTAATTTAGAATAATATTTGGTATTTTGACAATCATAATGACAGTAGCTTAAACTAATAGGAAACATAGTTACTGACATTTTTATTATTTTTTAGACCTCGACATGGGGCGTTTTGTAAACAACCCGTCTGCTAATACGCCTCACTCTCGTTACAAAATGCCCCAGCACACAAAAATAATTTAGTATTACGAAACTAACATTAGTACTAAGTCTTTTTAAACTAATAAGACACATCAATTCCGTCATCCTCGAAGGAACAACTCTTCTTTAAAAAAGGCGATAAAAACCTTTTGAAGAACTACAGGCCCTGGGTCAGGATGGGCCCCATCTCGCTCCTGGGTCATATCTATAAAATTGTTTTCGAGAGTCATCACGAATCGTCTCGCGCGCAGGTTCGACGACTTCCAGCCTCCCAAACAAGCCGGTTTCCGAAAGGGCTTTAGTACCATAGACCACATCCACACGCTGAGTGGAGAAGACCGAAGAGTATAATCAGCCACTATGCTTAGCGTTCGTGGACTATGAGAAAGCCTTCGATTCGATTGAGACTTGGGCAGTGCTGCAGTCTCTTCAGAGGTGCCAAATTGACTACCGGTATATCGAGGTGCTGAAGAGTCTGTACGATAATGCCGCTATGTCAGTCCGACTCCAGGATCAGAACTCCAGACCAATCCAGCTGCAGCGAGGTGAAAGACAGGGAGACGTTATTCCTCCGAAACTGTTCACCGCTGAACTGGAGGATGTCTTTAAGCTTCTGGACTGGAAAGGACATGGCATCAATATCAATGACGAGTACATCTCTCACCTACGGTTTGTACCGACGATATCGTAGTCTTGGCTGAGACCTTGGAGATGTCGAACGCCCACTCCAATAAATGTTGGGGACTCTGCTTTCGAAGTTGTAGACCCTTACGTCTACCTGGGACAAACAGTCTAGCTAGGTAGATTTAACTTTGAGAAGGAGGTCAACCGTCGAATCCATCTTGGATGGGCAGCGTTCGGGAAGCTGCGCAATATCTTTTCGTCCCAAATACCGCAGCGTCTTAAGTCTAAAGTCTTTGACCAATGTGTGTTGCCAGTGATGACTTACGGGTCTGGTGCTTACGATGGGCCTTATAAGAAGGCTCAAAGTCACCTAAAGAGCGATGGAGAGGGCTATGCTAAGCACATTGGGCTATGGGCTGGGCACATTGCGCGTAGAACTGACGGCCGTTGGGGCAGAAAGGTTCTCGAATGGCGGCCGCGCACCGGTAGACGTAGTGTGGGCAGACCCCTCATGAGGTTGACCGATGATTTGGTGAGGGTCACGGGAAGCCGCTGGATGCGGGTAGCGCAGGACCGATCATTGTGGAGATCCTTAAGGGAGGCCTTTGTCCAGCAGTTGACGTTTTTCGGCTGAGATGATGGCCTCTTCTAAGTCTTTCCCGCTCCAAGAAGCTCGGAGAGTCTTACGCTCATATTTACGAGACATTTTCTGTAATAAAAACATAAAAGAATTCATTTCTATGCCATTTAAGCACTGGGGCGTTTTAAAAAAACGATGCAGGGCATATTACCTAATTCTGTTTTTAAAACGCCCCGCCAAGTACCAAGTCACAGTTTCAAGGTTATAACGTTGAGCGCAGCAGAAGAACAAAGTGTATTTATCTGTTTTACAACAGTGCAAGTCAATTTAACACAACTATAATAGACATCAATATATGAAAAATTTTTTGCAACTTGCCACAAATTGTTTTGACGCCAAAAAATTAGTTTTAATAATATTTTTCTGTCGGACGAAACAAACCACGTGTGCACGTCAGCCATGTTGCTAGGCGACTGTCAGGTACTCGTGTATGGTTCTGTGTGTTGCGTAGCTTTCTTAGTGTGCGTGCTAGATGGGGGGGGGCATTTTGTCAACCGGGGCGAATTACCGACTTTTACCCTAGTGGAATAATATCGCCAAATTATTAATAAAATAATGCGCGAAAATGATTATTTATCGGTTAAGCTTGTACGGCTAGATAAATCACATGACATCATGACGAAGGACATAGATTACTTCAGAAAAATATGTTTTACCCACGGGTATACTATACATACAGGTATAATATCAGCTTCAGCAGTATTCAATCGTAACGTACGAATAAGCTTAATAAATAAAAGGATATTATTATTTACAGTGACTTTTTAGTCTACGTACGTTGATAACCATTGAAGCATTACGTACCTATAACGTTTTTCTTCTTTCTTACTTCTTTCTTTCTTCTTTCTATAGTTACCGGTACTGAACACCGGAGTGCAGCTCTAGCCGCGCCGGTAATACGTTCCGAACCGAACGAGCTCCCGCTATGGATATTAAATTGTATTCAGACTCGCCCCAACTTACTCCATCTAGGATTCAATTTTAATGATCAAGATCTTGATATACTCGTTGAAAATACGTTATGGTGTGATTTTATGTACTGAGCATAATTATACGTAAACGTAGAGAAATTGACTTGAGATTGATTGTTCAAATTGAGTACCTACCTATTTGTCAGCCAAATAACAAACCCACTAAAACTATTGAAAAACCGCAGCAATTATTTCTAATATGTAATAAAAATAACAGTTTGAATTGACCGATGAATTTGTACATTTCTTACCTTTAGAAAGCTTAGTCGCACACCACTTTATCATAATTTTCCATTTATACCACCTAGAAATTTGTTTTAAAAGCCATCTTTTCCGGAAGTAGAAAATCATGCAGCACGTTTTGCGTTTGAATTATGTATTAGATGCAAAGGCTCTTGTCTTGTTCATCTAGATTAGATACCATTGGAATGCCATTGGAGCTAATGCGAATGCGACTTTTCACGAAATAACACGTTTGGCGAGTTATCTTTATGCGGAATAACTTTAGTTTGATTATATTTGCTTATTGCTGTGAAAATTTGTATTTAATTTGATATACATTCCTTCCTACCTAACACAATTTAAAAAATCTGAGCATGCCCTTTCAGTATTTGCTAAGGAATCGTTTACACCCTATAATTATATATTTTAGAGCGTATTATTTGTATATGGTATAATCTGTCTGTACGTATATAGTGGTACTTAGCGCTTTTCCTAGCACAGAGCAAGCGCAGCCTTGTAGTATCATTGGGAGTTCGCATTTCAATTAATATTTGATTACTTCACCCGGCGCCTCGATACCAGGAACACTATTAATTACTCCAATAGCCTTGCACTTTTTCATCTCTTCACAACTATTTATTTTATATTTATTCACAGTTGCATCACTACGCTGTAATGAAAATGCCTGTGCATTGCGATCCTCGTCCGAAATTCGACTTTGTTAGCTCAAAACAAGCTTTCTAATTAAAAATCAACTAACAAATTAAGGTTTATTGTTGAACCATCCGTCTTAAAAGCAATATTGGTTGCACTTGGGTACACTAAATGTTTACTTACGTTTGTAGGCTAGCCTAGAGATTTTGTTCGATAGGATGTTGGAAATTACGCTGAAGACAATGCTTCTTAGGTTACGCTATCCAACGCTGCTTAGAAGCAGTGAATTTAATGGTATAGTTGTACGACCCGAGCAATGTATAGCTTTGATATACTTAACAAAGCATTGGGCATCTGAACTGTTGGCGTATCAAATAGTCTGGAGCAATTTGAGACAAACGTTCCACCAGACTGTGTGCTTGCTATATTTGCCAGACTGAGGCGAAAACTAATTGGCCTCGGAGCACGTTGCTGTACTTGTAGTGTGTTGTCGTTTACTCACTCTGTGCTCGTGTAACACACACAACTCACACATTTGATGTGTTTGTTGTTACTGGAGAGGAGATATGACTGGCTGTAAAGCTTACAATATGTAGGTAACGGTATAAAGTTGCTTTATAAAATAAAGAAATATTCGACGTTTTTTTAAAGTTAATTAAGAAGACTAGATGTAAATGTTTTCAAAGCATGTTTTATTTAGTTTTGCCTGTCTCCATTCCAGTTGTTATTTTGTGAAAGAGTAGCAAGTAAGATATATGATGAACTTAAGCGATAGAAGAAGATAGAAGTTAGGTTTTGCCCAGCATTGGGTACGTCACTAGCAATTTAAAGAAAAGTAAAGGTAACTATTGTGATATCTGTTCATTTAAAACGCTCCGGATAATATCGAAATACAGACATTTTGAAGCTTGACCGGTACGGTAACGCAGTTTCACATTAACCTGCCTCGTCGGTGGAATTAAATCGCAATATCAGCAGCTATCCGACTGATTGGTGGGTAAATTGGTTCTCCACTTTAACGAAAACCGGGCAACTAGTTAAGCAGACAAGTTGGATGAAAAAAGTAGAAGAAACGAGGACATTTATCGGATTGGAGCCGGCCAGCGCAAAGGGAGGTTATTAATCGTCGCGAGTCTTTGCAACTTTGCGAATTTACTATCGACTGTAGGACTTCCTTCACCAAATAGTGGAAATAGAGTTGTTGTCAGAATTAAAAAGCTAGATAGCTAAATGTATGCTAGTTTTGCAAAATTAGGGCATCGGCTGGTGGCGTAGTAAGTAGATCTATTGTTTCCAATTGTTATGGTCACATAGGGTATACATGTATAAATAAATACAATTTTGACCACTATAAATCCAAATTTTTGGTATTTATATACCCTTTTATTTATTTTTGCCTGGTATTTTGACTTATTGTAGGTTAGACCACGATTATAAAAATAATAATTAATTGCTTTTATTTTTGCTGTGGTTTATTGTTACCATAAGAGTCAAAAGTTACCCGAGTTGACGTGCACTCTTAATTATCTTTATCTTTTTAATATTTATTTATTCATATTTATACCAATGATAATTCATTATGTCACTTATAGAGTGTAACAAAACAAGTTAGGATAACGGAAGGATTTATTGAAAATGGCCTAAATAAAATGTTTAAGAGTAAAGATTTATTCGTTCCAAGATTTGGGAGGCAGTGTTCGGGAAGAACCTGTTAATTCTCTCCCCCTCGCTTTAAATGGGGGCCGCGTTTTGTTTATTTAATAACAAAGTTGTCCTTTATCTTAGCCACGCTTTAATTAGTGCCTCCTCCAGTTGTTATGCTAATTGCTTTTAATTAAGATATATCGGCCGCTTTTTGGCGTGATGCCTTTTTGACGGCTGTCCGCGATGTAATCAACAGGAAAAGATACATTTTCAAAGGGTGTTTTTCTCTTACTTTTTCTTCACTTTTTGGCGAAAATATGCACCTAATAAATATAAGCAGAACTCTACATTTTGTGCTTATAAACTATTAGTCATGATCGGAGCAATGTGAACACGTAGTTTACCTGAAACTTGTATGAGCCTCGTGCACGTCCCGATAAAAGCCTAAAGAATGAGGATAGCAGCAGCTGTTTACCAATAAATAAAATATTAGGGTAGTTGGAAATAGTTGGGGGTGGAAGCTGCGATTCGCCGAGAATTGAGAAGTTAAGGAAAAGTCGGGCTCGTAGCGATTTCCTTTTGCTTCGCCGCGATTGCCAAGTCGGCCCGGATCGCTAGGAAATTGAAGGATTCACTATCTGCTATCTGCAGCGAAATCTCGCTACCGATACTATTTCATCTCGGTTTTTATTCGCCATCCGTTACTCTATAAACTGCTGAGATTTTATCTTTTCAATCAGCGCTTCCTCGGTAGGTACTGATCTTAAACTGCCGCCCACGTTCCTCCAACCGTCACTTCGGTGTACTCTGGCACAAATAAACTGCTCTGTTCCCTTTGTTTTTTCTTCGATTCAGTAGAATTGAGATACTTTTACTAATATCATAAGAACTCTATGGATCCATTCCATTGTTTGATATACTACAACAACCTTGCAAATGCACATGAAATTGAATAGGTACACGTTATGCCAACAAGTTGTACCAGAGATTATCTAGTTACTCCCGAATCCCTTTTATTATGCGTGATATGGAAATAGGGTGTTTCAATTCGCGGTGTGCGAAAATCGCGCCTCAATATGCCAATTTAATCGCGGTGCGCCATCTATCGACCCGCACACTTACCACGCCGGCGAGGGGCGGGAGGGGGGTGTTTTCCTCTTTCCACTTGACTCTCCCCTCCCCCCGCGTCGCGGCCGTGACGCTACTACGTCCCACTACGAGCCGTAGCCGCGTAGATAGGTTTATTTCGAGAGCAGCCGAGTTTACTACATATAGAACTACGGCTGCCGTACTGCTGTGCACCGATTTAGTTCATTGCCTGTTAACGGCGGCGTCCGTCAATGGGAGTTTCCTATTTAAAAGTTTAAAAGGGCGTTCTGATTTTCCGCCTCGCTGCGCAAATATTTGTTTCTACTTGTATGTTTCGACCAGTTTGAGGTTTCAATCTGTTTGTTATTCTCATTTTGATTCCACGTTTGCGGTTTGGGCTGAAATTCGGTAGGTTGTGAAATTGCTTTATCTCCAGGAACCGTAATATTTCAGCAAGCTCGTTGAGATTATGGCTCTGAATACGTGCGGGAGGTGTTTTACTGCGGACTGTGTGCGGAAAGAAATTAAGTGAAAGTGCCGAGGACCGGCGGAATTGCGTACTCGCCCGTCCTACGACAAAGGACTCGCCAACGGTTTATGAAGCTCATTGACTACGACTTATTTAAATTTACGGCAAATTTACAGCTATAGTACTTCCTTTATTTGCGTTAATTTCCCGTAGCCTAGCCTGCCTGCCATTGATTAAAATTCCGCCCAGGCATCTATGTATTTATCAGCTGTGAAGTCCAACCGTAGTAGCCATAACTGCCATAACGAAAGCTTGATAAAGACGGGAATTACAAATGTTCTGTCGTAAAAACATTTTATCGGCTGTTGCATTATTTTTTTAATTAAACCTTTCTGTTTCACATTGTTACGTTTCGAAATACAAAGTAGTTTTTAATCATCTTTATTCGTATCTATAATAGATTGCATTCACTCCAAATGATTTGATTACAGTACAAATATCATTGGTAAGGTAGAGAAAAAATATAATGTATTATATATATGTAATAATTAACCCAGGCTCATAATTTTTATTTAAGGACTAAACTAGAGGGAAAATCGCTGCATAGATTATATTTGATACTAGCGTAACAATGGTATCACACATTTTCCTTGTAATTTGCGGTGGGTGTAATAATTTGGATGCAGTGAAGTTTATTTCATTACTCTACTTTCTGTTCTAGTTTTATTTTGAGACAAAAATAATGTTTATGCAATTATTTAGTTTAGTTTTTGTAAGTGAAAGAGCGGTTTATCTGTTGGAGCATGCGCCCTCGCTCCCGCGGCTCGTGTTAACTTTTATAGGGAGGTGAGGAGGTAATAAAACGCGTATCATGGCCTTTTCCATATATAACGTCTCTACTACAGGTTCTAGATTGCTTTTTCCCTTTATTGTATCATTGCTTCTGAGGAAATTTGCCGTAAGTACCTAGCAACGTTTATTGATCATCTACTACGAAGCTGAAAGTGTAATATCTCGAAATTTAATATAATTATCGGATATAACGTAAATTATAGGAGAACTAGGAGCATATTATACTCTATATTATTACGTATTATTATAGAGTATAAAATGCTCCTAGTTCTCCTACAACTACATATTATTCTATATTTCACCAGTGTGGTTGCGATTCTCGAATCATAATTTATGGTGTAAGATCCCGTAATTAAACATTAACCCTCATCTAAAGAAGTAAATGATAATTGGACTATGTGCTGTGCAATCTTTCACTACTTACGCAGAGCTTATTATCACACGCACCTAGCGAAACTTGAAGAAAATCGACTCCATCCAATAAATAGTATGCCGTTTTTTTTAGGACTCCGAACAATAATTGTGAAAAAATGGACGACAATCGAGTGCGGTTAGTAAGGCCGGCGAAGGAGGAGCGCGCATTAGAATGCAGCGCGCGCGTGCGTCCCCGCGGAAGAGGCGCCGTTACGCAATGTCCACCGACTCGATTCCCACACCTACACCACTACACCACTATTATGTGCATTATGTACCCCTGGTACTTGATCTACAGTTTCACCCCGTACATCAGATTGCCTGGAAGACTTTGCTATTCAAAAATCAACCCGCAATAAGTCAAAATCAGAAGGTTGTATTCAAAGGAATATTTTACAAAACCAATTATGCTCAATAGATGGCTTCCTTAATATAAAATTTTATAAAATTACGTAATTAATTTGGTAGGTACCTATTTCAATTATCAAAACCATCAGGTAGAAGGGTTTTACTACATCAACTAATATGTAAAGACCAATTTTCCCATCTTGTCTCATCTCAACAACATTAGGATTGCTTTTCCACGCAAATTCAAATTGTAGTAGGAGCGATCAAAGTTGAACTTTAATGAAGTTGTCGTCAAAGCGCATTACAAATTGAAATTCGAACAGAGTTTGGAACAACGTGAGGTTAATAGGAAATGAAATAATGGCGCCTGAAAGCTGAAAGGCGCGTCTCACTTCCCTTTTTCGGGATGGAGGCATTTTTTTATCATTCGCGGTTTGTCACCGCTCTTAGCCGATTTGGATTTTTTTGTCTTTAGCTTAGCTGGACCAAAAGTATCAAACTTTAAGTAAATTCGCTTAACAGTTTCAGCGTGCTTTTGCGTTATTAATTCGAGATGTGACAATGAGATGCTATCTACATATTCAGTGATGATCTCCGTACAAACATTTTCAGGAAATCATTTATGTATTCAAAAGGATCTGGTTTGCTGATCCCCGAGTGATTTATTACCAGAATAATTGTGTAATACCCTGCATTCCTACTTACCTCGTCATTGTTTAAAAATGCCTTATTTAACTTTACAAGCGTGCTCCATATTGATTGAGCAGCTCCCAAGTATTTTTCTCACGCTTGGCGTCTCCCTTTTGACAGAAGCCATTATTATTAATGTATGTATGTATATTATACACCAGCCGAAAAGTTATATCGGCCTAGCTGTATCCCCCTTCTGATATCGAATGAGGGGCACAAGGTGGATTTTGCAAAAGTAACACAATAAAACGCGCTAGGCACCACCAATATACTACCGTATACACAAACAATTAACATCGTTACTTGTTCGTGTTGCTCCTATTAAACTATCGAGGGGAAAGATATTACCCGACTGAATAGCATAACGTGTTAACGTATACTGTCTATCACCATTGCAGTGGTTATCTCATTCGGCGAGTTTGTTCACGAGGGTCGCTGCCAACGTGGCCAAGTTAGATATGTGTATGAATTAGTCGCCGACGGCTTGTGGAAGCGGCCCGTTTAATTTTGCAGCGTGATATAAATTTGGAGGGTGGTGATTTCGGCGTATTCACGGAACCATCGACCTCTCCATTGTAGATGAACGTTGATGATAATGTAGATCGTCTCAACTTTGAACTGCTCAGTAGCTTCTTAATTAAAATTATTGAAAATTAGCAGCAAAGAGCGATATGGCTCGATCACTACGTACAATTTCATCTCATTATTCACGATCCGACAAATATTTTTCAGAAATTAAGAAATCAAATCTGTCTTCATAATTGAGGAGCTTGCCATGTTTTGAGTTGTGTGAAGCTCTTCAAATGTTGGTGAAGCTATTTTCTTTCGTTATAATTCGGCCAAAGTTTTAAGAGTTATTTTTGGTAGAAGCCAAAAAAATGACTTGCCTTGTCGTCATTTCCATTTATTTATTGAATAGAAAAGTCAATTTATATATAGAAGATCAATAAATCTGTATTTGATTTACTAAAAAAAGTGTAACCATATATAAAAATTTTCTTTCGTTTTTGTATTTCGAATCGTGACGTAGTAAGTACTCTGTTAATCTCTCGACTGTAGTCAAAAATTTGTTGACTAGTTGCAAAATAAAAAAATACTAGAAGAACTAACAGTTAGATGGAAAAAATATGAAAATGAAAACTTCCACTACCTTTTGATATTTCCTAGTTTAATTGTTTCGAAGGTCAAAGGTTGCTCGAACCTTCGACCTTGATTAGCTTGCAAGAGTTCCGACAAAATTAATCAAACCGTGAATATTTAAAACTGCTTTGTAAAGAAAACATTTCTCCTAATTGATGGGGCCGAATTTGTTGCGAAAATCACGTAAAGTTTATCTTCTGTTTAACTGTATTTGGATTTCCAAAAAATTGAAGTTTATACCTTTAAACAGTAACTTTATGATCTGACCTGAAGACCTTTAATGGGGTTAGACAAAAGATTTAATAGAAATTTGAAGAGAGTTCGAGCCGTTTTACTCGTATAGTTAACCATAGTCAACTGCTCTTAATCGAGGTGTCCGCTTCGCTCACGTTCAGTTGAAGGATCTATAAATAGTGCCTTATAAAATATGGCTTTGTGTGTGCGTTAAATAGTTTGGATGGTTAATGTGACTGAAATAGCGCGACGGCCGGTCCATTTGTGACTATAGCCCATCTATAGCCACTTGTGGTTCGACGTCGTCGTCCTGTCGATGATGAAATATGCAGATGGGCCGTCGGCTGTCGCCGGCCGCTGCACTGCACTAATGTATCACCGATTGTTCAGCCAGAGTCAGTCGGAATTTAAAACAGTGTTTGCGCCCTCACAAATGCCATCGACATCCATTTTTATTCCCTCTTTCATTTCGAACACAAAAGGAGATCCTTTCCTTTCTTTAAGCGGGTCATCTTTCGCGTCTCCAGTCTATCTGCAATTCCAATTGGAATTTTAGAATTACAAATTTTCTTATCGGAATCTGTTCACGATCTAATGCAGGCACAGGCCATGTATGCGGCTAAGGAGTTCAGTTTGCCGGTTTGTTAATTAAACTAATGAGCGTCTAATTCGTCCATGTCCTCTCTAGTCTAGCGTTGCATGGTGCACTCTGCGTGTCCGAAAGGCGCGCGGTCAGTACACTCGCGTGCGTCGATGCGTCGCGACGTCTCCGCGCCTCTTGTATTGCTCGCAACTGTACGTACCCACGTGCGCTACCAAAACAAAATAAACTTGGAGAAGCGTGCTCGCCCCACAGTTGGATATACCTGTGCACGTATTGCAAAACCTTTAATTTAGACGTCGGACGTGGCGCGGTAACCGACACTGGCGGATGCCCGTCTGTGTACCAACAAGCGTTTGTTTTATTCGCGGCGTCCGGTACGACGACGACGATGATGGCGTCTCGCCGCTCAAATCGATGAAATGCATACACGCGAACATGTTAATGTGCGATTTGGAGTCACCCCTCGGCCGACGGAGTAATAATAATAAAATATAGTCGTGCCTTCTCTCACGTACACGCCACCAATGGGGTTCTAAAAGCTATAAATTTGAATTCGATTGTCTTAGATTAAAACCCCTATGGAAGGCAATATTTTACATAAACGGACCGCTTTAGGAGTGGAGATCCTAAACTAACAGTAAAGTGACTAGTTTATACCCGCACTCCTTCGGGGTTTCTAATTGTTACCGCGCTCTACGTTTAGTTTAGTGTTAGGGCAGGATTAGCTCTCTGAGTGACGGTAATTTAAAATCCGTTAAGTCGTATTACAGTAACTATTAGTAGTTTTAAGATAACATGTATATTTACAAACACATAACACACCGTAATACATAAACCTATTTTATGATGTCTAATTAGCAAATTGCGGTTGAACTGTAATAAGCGTTCCTCGACGTCGAAAAGTGATTTGTAAAATCTTACTTCGAATAAAACATATTTCATTTCATTTCATTTCTGTTTCATGCTGTGCATTATTACACTTTATTATCATTTTAAATTTAAATTCGATCTAATAATACTCTTGTGTTATTTAAAATCTTGCGATCAATCGACCAAGTTGAGCTAAGACCGAGGGGAAGTAGGGGCTCCTTTGTCGCCACCTGTCTTGTAATGGCTTTCGGAAGACGAGCGCAGTCGCGGGGCCCGGCGCAAACGCATCTGCCGTCTTAAGTATTAATACCCGCCAAAACGCAATGCGCTCCTACGCATACAAAGGATTACTATTTAGTCTGTTTCAGCCAGTTAGCCCGTGCGTACCATACAAGAAAACATTTTAAAAATGGAACGCTTGTTCGTAGAATAAAAGAAAACATTTTTAAAAGTGTTTCGCATTTGTTTTGGTTCTAAAAGCGTAGTGACATCAGTTCAGTGAGTGGTTTTAGTGGACCATGTGACAATGCTTGGATTGCTAACTGCGGATTTCGGTTACCAAAACCGGCTGACTTTGCTCCAGCAGCTGATAGACTGTGGAGATGTTTTACTTGGAGATGCTCTGATATGCGGTGAGTAAACCATCATCGGCCTTAGATTTTCTACAGATGATATTTATAATTTTTTTCATGACAGTTGAAAAAACAGGCATGAGGTTGCTCTACATTTTGTATCTGGCGACAAGATTTGAAACAAAATTAATTACCTACGTTATGAAATATTTCATTTATAATAACTTAATTCCAACCTTTTAAATTATCAATTTTATTCAAGACTCATCTTCCTACTGCATTGTTTGCTGTAGATCTTCGTGGAACAATCGGATGATTGATTTTATAATAGCAATCTTGGTTTATTCACTCAACGCTTGTTTAGCTTTTGAATGAGAATTGTAAAATGCATTTATCAGTAGCAGTTAGGGCTATTAGGTAATGTTTTTTTTTGGAACATTTATTTGAATTTTTGAGCGATTTCATGTTATTAAGATAAAAAGAACTAAATTGACACCAGTCTTAAATCTACAGACTTCAAAACGTTACACAACTGAGATATAAGTCCTCTTACAAAGAACTCGACGTATTAGTCATTTAAAAAAAATCTTTTTGGCCTTTTATAATAACTCTAGTCGTTTTAGTCTTTTGTTGAGGCGACTAAGTCTTATCTCTCTCTCTCCTCTAGTCCTTTAGGATCGAGGTTAGTCCTTTTAGAAAGAAATACTTTAGTATTTTCATCTCTAGTAATAATTCTGACACCAGGCATTGTAAATTAGGTTTACTTCGAAGACCACACGATAGCCATCAAGTTGTGGTAGTAAGTATTAGTATTAGTTCTCGTGGCAATAAAGAATATTAGTATTGTATTGTATTGTATTATTGTTGTTAGTGGACAGCCCTGGTGCATTAGCATAGACCCACATGGAGCACGCACTCGGCCGCGACATTTGAACAGGGCCCGATCGCATCTTAATTTATCGCCGTATTGTCCTGCGCTACTATAAATATTAATTAGCAAGCGGAGAGTCGCAGGCGCCTCATACATAACCTATGCTCTCTTTGTAATCCGCTCAACTTATTATTTGCTCAAATTGGCACCTTAAGATAAGTAATGAATGAAATGAAATATATTGTAAAGTACCAACTACCAACTCTTAAGTTTGCCTGGTGGAAATTGCAATCTAGCATTAAGACGGACTACTTTGATCTCTTTTTTATAAAATTTTATATGTATGTTTACCTTTGGCTGTATGGTAAAAACATTTGCGGTGTGGTATTTTAAACCTATTTCGAGACAATTTTGTGTCAAATATTTCCGAGATTAAAAGTTCCGTTACTCAAAATAGTATTATGTTCGTACGAAAACAATCGAAATGTAGATATTCTGACGCAACCGCGACCGGAAAAGTGCTATTATTTATTCCTGCTAAATAAACTATAAACTTCCGGACGCACACAACGTGCGCCGCAAAAAATAAGTCAAGAATAGTACCTAAGCATGCGGGCAGAACATGTGTCAAAACGTTATGTATGTATGTATCTACACGCTAGGCGCAGGCGCTGTAGTTACACTCCAATAGGCAAAAATATTTCAAAGCTGTTACATTACAGCACGTTTTTATTTCCAGCAACGCCATTTATATTTCGAAATGTCAACGAAACTTAAAAAGTTCATTGCCATATACAAAAATAACTGTAAACGAAAACAATTGTTCCGCCGCAACAATGAGCAAGGGCGGCCATTTTTACAACCCTTTGCGTAAAGTTCCAATTTGTGAAAGACGTAGTAGTAGTAGTTTAGTCGTTATTTAATCTGAACAATAGGGAAGACGCCGCGTAGTTTGAAAAGAGAACGGATGACTGCCTCTCATTACTGTACCGTCGGCGTCGCAAGCCGGGCTAGTCATCAAGCCATTTTATTGATCACTCTCTGGTCCTTTTGTACAAGTTTGTAATTAAATGCTTTAAAAAAGGAGCATTTTTATGTTTACCTTATTTGAACCTTATTTGATGATACGAATTAGATTAAACTTGTTGAGCCCATAATAACCTGAAATCCAAACTAGACTATTTTTTTAACAAAGGTTATTTAAATTAATGGTGGTTTATAAATGTAGATAAAAAATATTAAGAATGTATTTAAAAATTACAAAGAGGGGATTTTGCGATATATGTACATACTTGAATATAACCGAAGCCAATGAAAGTAGAGTCTTTCTACACCACAGAATATTGTAGAACACAATAGTGTCAGTTTACTGCTCTTCGTCCGTCAGAGGTTAAATATTCAAAGTGAGACGACCAGAGAATTCCACTATCACCTACAAAATCACGTAACACCAAAAGCAGACTCTTGCAGCAAAACATTGTGGCTCCTAACCGTACCATACGTACTAACTAGTGGCCGGTCGCACGGCTGCGTCGTCCGTGGGCCGTGGGCCGTGGAGCGCATCGCCTTTGTGTGCGATTCGTCCCGCTCGGCCCACGTCACGTCGCACAGTGGGCTGAAAATCGCCTTTCATAGACATAGAGAGATGAATCATTAAGGGTCACTTTTTTCGCTTGAAATAGAATCTGCCCATCAATACTATTCTATAAAATGTTGTTTGAGACTATTCGGAGCATAATTGAGCGCGCTGGAATTTTTTGAAGAAAAAGTTGTATGGAGCTGACTTGAAAAATAAGGATATTTCAGTAATCGCAAGGTTGCGGGTTATATCCTTCGGTGAATATTTAGAGGCATTTATTTATGATTTTTTAGCATACTTTATATAACGGGAATCAGTGCGATCTCGTGGAAAAAAAATACAAAAGTTATAATATTTTTACTTTCATTTATTTCATATTTCTTGAGCCATATTATTGCTTAAATGTTTTGGATACTATGTTCATTATGTGCAGTTTATAGTAAAATATGTTATATACAAAAACCAAAAACATACACCAGTAACGGACTGACTTGCGATTTATTATTAAAAAAAACCATTATAAATAATGTCTGAAATATAAATTAGTCATTCTTAATGGTAAGGTAAGGTAAACATTAGTTAATAACGTCAATAATGCAATAGAAAACAACAAAAAAATTATAACTGATAATCACAAAACATACAAATTATTAAGTTTCATAATAAAATGAGTTAATTATAAATACTTTTTTAAATCAAAATACAACATTATTATTGGGCAATTTAAACTTAAATTGTAATAAATATACCTATTTCAAAGTCCTTAACAACTTAAAATGAGAAAAATTACCAAATTAAAAACTTACAATGATTAAATTCATTATATAAAAATACTACTTACATACAATTAAATTTTACATTTATACACCGTAATGAACAAATAAATAACATCTTGTCAAAAACACACGAAATGGAAATTCAACCACCAAAAATATCTACAAGATTATGTTAACAGAAACAATAAAAAACAATATTCAATCTTCTTCACTATCAGAATCCACTTCAGAATCAGACTCTACCATTGCCATTACATCTATAAACTCTGTAGGAAAAGGTTCCTGCAGGTCTAATAGGTCCAAAGTTTCTGGAAAGTATTCATGCTTCTTATGGGCAATGAGTTTAGGTCTTATTGAACTAATGTGAGGATCAGAAGTCAGAACAAGCATATTGAGAATATCTTCATTAGATGCTTGCCTGCTCTTCTTCCTGGAATGATGTTCTCTGATTTTTCTGAAGTCTTTGTTGCGGGCCTCTGAAGCTTCTTCTGAAAGATTCCCTATAGGTATAATGGCATTTTCAGCGATTATGTCCGCTCCATGAAGCAACAATTTATGAACGGTCACTGGCATGTAATACCAATTATACAATTCTACATATTTCTCCGCTGTTAATTTTGCGTATTCCTTGAATTTAGGTACATCTATAATCTTTCCAGATGTGATAGCCTGCAGAATCACAGCAAATCTACGGACCAGGCCTTCATCTAAACCAGTAATTGCTGCGGTTTTTTCAGGACATTCAAAAAATCTTCTAGCTGTGTTTCCATCATTGGTTGTGCCTGATCCCTGCTTGACGATATCGATCAAGAGGTTGAGATCTTCTTTAAATCGATCTTGAATACTTCTTTTTCTTGAATTCAACATTGTTTTGTGGTCTTCTCCTCTAGCACTCCATTTCTTAAAATCGAGACGATAAGCTATATGCAAAAGACATTCCATCACATTAATGCGGGCATGTAGTGAAGATAACCCTAATTTATATAACTCAGTCGAAACAGTTTTTGATGCAACCTTATTTAAGTCATTCATTTCTGATGGCTTCGCTAGACACAGGTAGCAAGCTGCGTTTGAGCTAGCTTCTGAAAGATAAGTACATATTTTTCCGTCAATCATTGTCATCTTTAATAGATGGTGTACCTCTTGATTTTCTTGGTATTTTGTGGGAATCAAAGCCTTGATTTCATTATCCATCCTGGTTTTTTCATTCAAAACAGTTTCTTTACTCTCCTTCACAAAACTGAACTTGACTGGACGACAATATATAGGTGAGCTGGGTACTGGGTTCACCCATAAGGTATCATCATCAGCTGTCAACTTAAGGGGAACTAAACAAGTCATAAAAATACTTGCATCATCTTGATCATTTTCAATTTTCTGCTTATATCTACTTTGGCTGGATGCACCGTCAAATCCCCATTTTGATATTAGAGTTATTTTTTTGCCTTCAGTATCAATGATATTAGTACTGGGAAGAGTTTCGAGAATCCTTTTCACTGTTAAATCTAGTAAAGATTGCAGTGCAATACTAGCTGAGGAATCTGTTACAGTTATAGATGTCTTTGGCGGGTAGCATTGCAGTTTCGCCTTCTGTACTTGATAGTAAGATGGATAAACATCTTGTGCACCTTCTCGAATAGTCGTTTCCCTCAAAGTGATGTATTGCCATTTGGACAGTTTTAGCGAAAGTAGCAAACCTAGTGCTTTCTCCGGAGAAAATAAGGCAGAAGTTACTGGTTTCTTGATCATTTCTTTAATATTTGACGCTGCTTCTGGATTTTTCAACATGTATTCAATAACGGAAGCCAAATCCTCCCGACCATCTGCTTTTAGTAAAGTTACTGCTGAATATGCTAATTCCGTCACATCTTCGCCTTTATGATCGTCAGATCTTCTCTTTTTCTGTTTGTTACTTAGATCTTTAAAGGGTTTTCGGGGTCTTTTTGTCATCGTTGAAACCGAAGTGGACTTCGTAGACGTTGACGGTGAAGGTTCAACACAGGTGTTTATGGACTTCGTAGACGTTGATGGTGAAGGTTCAACACAGGTGTTTTCATTTGAAGAGTCTTGAATAAGCAAATTGGTTTGCACGCAACTCGGCCAGTCAATATTCGCTGCAAGCCAATGTTCATAATTACGTCTGAAAACATCAGGTTTACGATAGGACCTCATCCATCTTTCTTGAACAGCTCGTGTGAATCTTCGACAATACTCCTTGAGAGTAACACTGTCTGCTTCAGAAAGGCTGGAGCCTAGTCGAATGACAAGTAAATTGAACAGCACTTCATGATCAAAGGAAATTTCGACCTGTTTATCGGTCATAAGAACGAATAAGTCCAAGTTTGTAATTAGACTTTCCATGTTTCACAATCACAGGATGAAAAAATGTTTTTAGACGTTAACAGTAGAAATGCTCAAAATGAACTGATATTGAATTTAACTTGTTACTATTTATATCGTATGTTACGCATCATTTCTAATTACCCTTATTAGATATTTCTGCCCAAATTTGCTCAATTACCGAGAATTCGTTATTATTTAATTTTAAACATCAATACATGCAGTACCGTGCAGTCATTTACTAATATTTTGTGATAATCATTTATCACTATTGATGTTATTAACTAATGTACCTGCCTTACCATTAAGAATGACTAATTTATATTTAAGACATTATTAATAATGTTTTTTTTTAATAAGAAATCGCAAGTCAGTCCATTGCTGGTGTATGTTTTTGGTTTTTGTATATAACATATTTTACTATAAACTGCACATAATGAACATAGTATCCAAAACATTTAAGCAATAATATGGCTCAAGAAATATGAAATAAATGAAAGTAAAAATATTATAACTTTTGTATTTTTTTTCCACGAGATCGCACTGATTCCCGTTATATAAAGTATGCTAAAAAATCATAAATAAATGCCTCTAAATATTCACCGAAGGATATAACCCGCAACCTTGCGATTACTGAAATATCCTTATTTTTCAAGTCAGCTCCATACAACTTTTTCTTCAAAAAATTCCAGCGCGCTCAATTATGCTCCGAATAGTCTCAAACAACATTTTATAGAATAGTATTGATGGGCAGATTCTATTTCAAGCGAAAAAAGTGACCCTTAATGATTCATCTCTCTATGTCTATGAAAGGCGATTTTCAGCCCACAGTGCGTCGTCACCACCGACATCGGTTTGACAGTTGACTGTACAATCAAGAGCATCTGAATACTTTGAACTTTATACCGTTGTTCTTATATCTGTGGAATTAGGGAGGGATGTTGAGATTTACTCGTTTTTCACAGCATTGGCCCAATTAAGTTGTTTTTTAATTAGATTATTAAAATTTTGTAGATATGTATTTATTGTTTATTAGTTGATTTAAGCCCTGAAAACTAATATCAAATGTACAAAATTCCAAAGATACAGAAACGTAAATAAAATATTTAGCTGAAACTTTGTAACAGGTAAGATTTATGATTGATTAGTAAATAAAGAAACAACAAAGTAGTAGCAGTAAAATTATGAACTCCAACATCTATTAAATATTTAGATAAAAATAGCATAAACGTGTCGCTTTAAACCGAATAGAAAATGTTTGAATGACGTCAATGAATTTAAAATATAAAATACAGAATTTACCGCTTTTGATAAAAATTCTAGATAGAACCGACAGACATTTTGTTTTGCGAATAAATTTAAGTCTCGGCTAACACCTGCAAGTTACGAAACGAACAGCTTGCTTGGATAAAAACAAATAAATTGACTGGTCACGGGCGTGCCTGTGTGATATCATCTAGCTAGAGTTGTATTCATCTTTTTATGTATGTAAAGTGCCGTGTGGGGCTCTTAGAATTAAACCATACACTTCGTTTGGACTTCGTACGAGGCTACTAAAGGAACATACCCAGGGAATGGCCAGCAGCGTGCAACTGGTAACAACTGCGATCCCCAAACCGCATGCCACGCGTGGAAATTGTGGCATCACCTCTTTAGCTTTGGTCCTGCAGTAAAATAGTATCGGCTGTCTTAGACTGTCTGACACCCATCATACAGGCTCTATTTAGATCACAGATTAGTTGTTATTTTTACGTGTAAAGTTTTTTTTTAATTGACCTGCGTTTGTGTCGTAAAAAATAGATTAAGGGTGTTTCTACACGGTGCAAGTAGCTTGCGCATGTTGAGTCAAATTTGACTTCGTTTGGACACGCGAAGTACATACACTAGCCGCACTTAATCAAATCTATATCTGTGTGATCTACACTTAAATATTTAAGGAATGTCATGACATATTTTACAATTTTAGTGCTTCCAAACGAATTCAATTGACTCAACATGTGCAAGTTACTTGCACCGTGTAGAAGCACCCTAATCAAGCTTCACCGGACTTGCGGGGGAACGGAAGGCTTTACCCCAGAGTGTAAACTAGTACTTAACTCATATTATTGAGAGGAAACACATGAGTGACTTTTGCGCTGCCCTCTGCCTACGCAATACCACTGGTTAGTAAGTATGACCCTGTACAGTCGACAAACAAAATGGTCTTTCCATATTTACGCGTGTTCTGAAAAATCGACGTATCTACCTTCACCTCAAAGTAGTCTTAAAAAAAGCTATTTCAAATTAAAGTTTAGGCATTATTTTACTAATGCCAAAGTAGTGTGCTTTCATATTTTACTTTAGCATAAATTCGAAAATTAGCACTAATAAATATCTAAGTTCTAAAACTGTAAGCTGGAAAATAGGGTCAAAAGTGGCAGTTACGGTGAATACCATGAGATTATTGAGAATCCAATATACTTGTGAAAGTTTTAATTACGTCAACGTCAAATTATAACAGCTGACCTAGTGAGTTGGGAATGTCGTATTAAGTCACTGTGATGTAAAATATTAGCTATTTCTGTACTTTATGAAACACGTTGTATAAAGTTATCATGTAAAACCTGTTGTGAACAAATTTTCTGTTTACTAAGATTTTTTTTACCAGATGAGTTTGCTGGCGAGCGTACATATAGGCTCGCGCGTGGGTGGTCCATTTCTTCAGTAGCTCCTTGTAAACTCTATTTAACCATTTGTGGGGCGACTATGTACGTCTACGTACTCGTCCGATTACTTTGATTAGGGTCGTAGGGTCTCACCGGTTAATTGGCAAATGTTTAATGGTGATATTTATAATGTTAATAAAGATAAATTTCTAAAGTTTTAAAATGAAGCTTCTAGAAACCTCGTAAGCACTAAAAATACTGTTAAACATATTTATTTTTATTTACCTTAAAACGAAATATGAGAAGAATTATTTCACATAATGAGGCCAAAGAGCTTAAAAAGCAGGCGAAAATCAATTAAAATGAGGCAACGAGGGCACACGGCACGAATTATGTAACTGAAGCTGAAACCTCAGAGAATCTTAACGGCCGAAATAATTTAACAGCTCATAAAACCATTATTCTCTAATATTATACGCAAATCGTTAATCGAAACCTCTTGTTCTGTAAATAATATAACGTCTAAATGGTTCTGCTTTTTGGAATGCTATTAAATATGAAATATAGTTTAAAGCCTTATTTTTTACACGAGTTTCTATAAGATTTAGGTAATTTTGGAGAGGTGTCGTCTGTCTATAATATTGCAAGTATTGTTCATGTAATATATTTTAAATATACCTATAACTATATATATGTGTAGATATAACTATATGTTTAGATAGATTCCCAGAATAATATCTTTATCTAACTTTGAAATTAAATTCATGCAGAACTACTAGTACTTTATAAAAAAATGTGCATAGACGTAATAGCATAAATCTGTGTTTGTTTGAGATTGGGTGAAGGTCGCAGGAGCAATATTGGCGTCTAGACGGCTGAAAGCTGGGTCCGTGTGACTGAAGCTAGGGCCTGAAGTCGGGCCGACCTCGGCGCGCGGTCGCTGACCCCGTGCTCCGAACACAGATCGCAGGCTACACGTTACGCCGAACGAACGCACTGCTGGCGTCGAGCTTTTGTTCTAATGCCCCGAACTTTGAGGTCATTTAATTGTGTCGGTGGATGGATCTAGGATCTTTTGAAATCTAATCACCAATTCGGATTTGGTGCTGTCATTTGTATGTATTAATCTTGGTATAACAGGCTGTCTGCCTATTTTGCGTGTATAATAAACAAATAATGCTTCTTTTTTTAATTGTACGTTTGTATCGTAAAGTCGAGGTATCTAATATCTACCAAGCTTTACTGGGTTTATTTCTTTCATTCCATAAGGAACAACATACTTTTTACTTTTTTCATCAAGGCAGAATTGTATTTTGTTTTTACTAAAACCTCGAACTAAAGCCGATTTTGACGATGTTTTACCAAACATCAATATAAACCCTTTCGGAGACCAGTGAACTTTACCATTCACGGGGGTGCGCGTGATTCTCATAGAATTGATCTCTGAAGTTGAAAGGTGGTGTTTACTTAGTTCACACATTCGCTATAAAAAACCAAGTGTGTGTTGACTTAACGAATATTTGTTGTGACGATTAGGTTCGTCAAACTTTGTATAGTACAAAAGTGTACAGAAAGTTTGAGGGCTGAGCTCTAGATAGGTGGAATCATTCATGACGTTTTCTATGATAGATAAATATAGGCAATAATAGTAAGAAAAGTAAAAATAGTTTTTGATTTCGAAGAAATTTCAGAACTCAAGAGTATAAATGGAAAAAAAGTTTCAGAACAGTAATGTTTATTGTTTTCTATACAGCTTCTTTGCTCCAAAGTTTGACACAATTGGTTTCATAATAATTTCTGTAGTGAGATGTGTACATAACTAAGTTGCCGGCATCATAGGAACTTATCAGAAACACGAGCGGCCACAGAGAAAGGGGTACACATTATTTGGTTAGGCGTTGAGCGGTAGTGTAAACAGTGGCGTAGTTTAGTGCCGGTTCGAGTCCCGGCCGATGCCCCGGCCTCATAAATAAACAGTTCCCAAATTACACGCGTTTCGGTACTAACATATAAAATAACGACTCTGGGAATTCTTTATAGCACTTTAGCTGTTGATGGTGCTTCTTTTTCGGGTAATGAAGTTACGTGTCTAATATTGTATATTACATGTGGATTTAGGTATTATAGTTTGGATATAACTTATACGATTTTAATAAAAACATATATCTTGAGTCATCCATCAGTCTATCTGTTCACTTCAAGTTGATTAATTTTTTGATGTATATTGTTTAGCGCGACAAATTTAATCTAGTCCATTCTTGATAAAAAGCTTTCTAAAAACACTTCAAAAGCTGTTAATACTTTGATGGAGCTTTGATAATAAAAACACAAAGAAGTAAATACTACTTCGTTGAAGTGATCAGACAGAGTAGCGACGACGTAGCGTCACTGCGTCACCAGATTTTGAAGTCTATTACGCACTTACGTAATACTTCGTAATTCTTTGACTCCCTTAACCTACGCTTCTGTCATTGACCTGACCCCATTTACCTCTCATACCTTCAGTATAATACTATTGTCTGATATTGCAGAGGGTATACAAACATAATAATGAGGATTCACGATTTCTAAAGCTTTTAGCGAACTTTTCAGAAGTTGTAAAAATATTGTTTCTTTTTGACAACTATTAATGGTCTTTTCGAAGCTGCTACGTTTTAGGGTTTCGTATTAAACAAAATTGTAAACCCTTGGCTCGTATGTCGTCACATTTCGTCCGAAACTACCGATTGAGTTGAAATTTTTATCTGCATCTTAACTAACATACTTGCTTACTACCTACCTACTACCTATATAAACAAAACAATTTACAAACGGTAAATCCATATTAAAGCAAGGTAAAAACAACCTTTATGTGTTAGAGATAGTGCCCAAGGGTAACTCGAGACTGCAGGCGCCTGTACCACGAATGCATTGGTTCGCGGAAGCATTACCATATTACTAGCACACGTGGTACCGCTGCCGCTTAGTTCTCACGCTTTTAACGTACAGTTAAGAGCAATTCAAGTGAATGCTCGCCTTCGCATATTAGAACGGACAAAGTTCATAGTATTCAGGTTGTTGAGTTCCTGACTGTACTCACACGTACTTCGCTTCACCTTGTAGTTGTCTTCATATTTTATCGCTTGACTGCGACAAAAGCTAAGGTTTGCTGTGAGAAAGAAATGTTACGAAATGTTAAGGTTTGTAAACGGTTGTATTCTTTGTGCATTGGTAATTAGGATTTGTGATGATGATCGGAGACAAGCGTTCTGTAAATTAAATGGAGTTGACTTTTCTAGACACTATACGCACACAAACACAACACACACACCCACACACATAAAATAATATACTATACCTACTTATTTTAAATAACTTTGCGGATGTCACCAACAACTACTCTTGTTCTTTATTTTATATTTAGTATATTTTTAATGATTTCTAATGATATCTTTTTTTCTTTCCAGGTCTAGACAATCGGATATCGAACAGAAGTTCAGTGTCTCCGTAAGTATAAATATTTTCACTCGACAGGGTAAGAAAGTATCAAACAATTTCTTAAACAAAAAATACACATTTATCTTTTATTTACGAAATGATGCTTGGTTTCTTCACCCATTTGTTTGAGATTATATTTTATTTCTAACCGACATAGATTAGTATTCTACTTTAAGCTATGTAAGTTGAAAATTTAAAGATACTACTGAAACTGAGAAATGTAAAAAAATATATTGAAAGTTCTATAAATAAAAAACTTACTGCCAACTTTGTAGGATAGTCGGTTACTTGGTTTTATGTAATTAATTGTAATATAGCGTCTTTTCTATGTATGTTTTTTTGTTTGGTTTCAGGGACGTGGTAAACAAAGACCTTGGCCTATCCGAGAGCGATGACGAGGTAGCCGCGACCACCACTAGGTTAGAACCGTAAGTATCTATTACCACGCAAAATTTCATTCAAATCGTTCCAACAGTTTCGGAAGTTAGCCAAACAAATAAGATAAACAGACAAACAGAGAAACAAACAATTTGGAAAAAGATATGTTCTTTATCACTTTTTACATCCCCCTGACTCAGTTTTTAGCATTATTTTTCTATGTACAGATTTTCGACCTCTACAGTTTTATTATATAGATGGTTTGTACATATTTCTAAGTCTTGGTTCACTCCTGTCTAACTTTTGCTTAGAAAAAAATATCACGCGAAAAATCTAAAAACTTCCCGAAGGTGACGTCGAGTCAGGTTTGGCGACAAAATGTTTTATTCTCGGAAAAGGATTTGTTGAATTAATAAAAAAATAAGTTTTTTCTGCCCAACCGAATATTTTTGTGACTTCAACATTATTGAAACTATTTTTGGGGCGTTTTCATAAAGATATATTTTAAAGGGTAAATTATTTGATTGGTCTAGTTAGACTAGCTAGACTAATAGTTATAGGAAAGGCAAACTCTTCTATGGGTACATAAAAGCAAATAAAGCTCGTTGCTGAGGCTGGTCGTCAAGGCTTTAAAATATTCACAGTAGACATTATCTAAACCTATTAAAAAAATTGTCTGAACCGAAATATTAGTTCATTTTGTCTCTGTCACATAAAAGGTTTGAAAACAGCCGTAATAAAAAAAGTACGTTATTCGGTCCACTTTATGTCAACGGTGTGTTGCAAAAAAGAAGTAAGTCTATGAAAAACCCAGCGCGTTTCGGGTGTTTACCTCGAAAGTTCAGCGCGTTGAACGAAAACGGTCGAGTAGGTCGGTCGGGCGGCCGTAGGTCAACCAAGTTCACACCCACCCTGCTATACATACCCACTTATATATCCCTCTAATGATAAACTGTGACTACGGTTTTGGCTAGACGATATTTATTTTTAAATTAAATTAAATGACTCATTAACTGAAAGTAAAATTACATAAAATATATTTTAAAATTAAAAGTATGTAAAATTTATCGTTATTATTTTGTGAAGATTTAAATGTATTGTCTTTCAAATCAAATATGTATACTTTATTGCACATCCTTGGGGGAGGCCTTTGTCCAGCAGTGGACGTCTTTCGGCTGAGATGATGATGATATTGCACATAACACTCACGAAAAAGAAACACAAAATTAAATATTGCAATTGGCGGCCACTATCACCTATCACTCACTTTAAATGATTTCTTCTAGACAATTTTTAGGTGAAGATATATTGTTCATAGTGGATGTGGTAATAATACATAGAAAGTAATATAAATATAATAAATAATAATAAATAATACATATTTCGTAATTTTAACAAAATTATATACATAGTTAGTTAGGTACATAATAGAAAAGAGAACCTCCTTTTTCGATAGATGGACGAGGAAAAATATAGATCCCTAAAGTTCATTAAATAATTTGCTATGTTCGTTCAGACATCACGTGACGCGAACTGGAATAAGCTAAACATACATAGTTAAAGTAAGTCGAAGTAAGCATTTGGGGGATTAGGTGAGTCATTACGTGAATATGCCAGTAGCCGTATTCCGGTATGCTATGCCGCGCCGTTAAGTGGATTATGGCAGAGGTCAACATTGTTAACTACCGTCTTTGGACACAGAAAACACAATGCTTATAAAGTACACGTGTACGAGATAGAATAGAATAAAAAAAAAGCATTTTTTTTAATTGACCTATGCTTGAGTCGAGAAGGTACGACAGATCAAGCTTAAAAAAAACGTTTTCGTTGCATCCGACAATGCGATCACGGTGGCAGAATGTACTAGAGAAATAATATAAGATCTTATAAGCCATCACGATAAAAAGAAGAATGTTGTAATCTTCAAAACTTAGGTATTATAAATTTATACTAAAGTTAATGATTAGATTTCTTACTCTTTTACTCGGTACTTCGGTTTGACGGATTTTGATTAAACTTTTAGTGATATAGCTTGTACATCAGAATAGTATGAGGGGAAATTTACCGTGGAAAATACCATAGTCCTATAAGAAAAAATATGAGAACGCTGACATGTG